>VDFB02353160.1:162041-200564 GCA_007258455.2 Sequoia sempervirens
TGAGAGGGGGGATGAATCTATATCTTTAAAAACTTAAACTCCTTTAGAACAAAAAAACTTCTTAAAAAAATAAAAACTTTTAAATAGATCAACAACAATGAAAGATATGGTATTTTAATCACTTAACAAGTTCAACAACATTTCACAATTCAACCCTTAACCATATCAACAAAAAAAATGAAACAAATGACACACATGCACAAGAGAACACCAAATTTATGTGGAAAACCCAATGAGGGAAAAACCACAGTGAAAGTTACCTCACAATATAGAAGCTCACTGCTTACAAAAATACAATTAGGCTCACTGCCAAGGACTTGTAGGATAATAGGCACAACCTTAGGGACAAATACAAGGGACTTGCAAAACTAAAGTGCACAACTCCAGGGAAAGATACAAGGACCTAATGAGATTCACTATCTCAAAGTAGGATACATAAAGATTTAGAGAAAGTTACAATATTTGTCAACACAACACTCTACTAACTGAGGTGTTTAAGCACATCTGATCTTTTCTTCTGCACACTTTCACACTATCTTTGTTGGATATTCAACACATTTCTTAGTCACACACCTTCACTACCTTTTCATATGATTTTTTTTGGAATTTATATCCACTGCAACATTTCACAACTTCAATTAGGTTGGCCAAGAAGAAGATAAACAATAAATTCAAGAAGACAACCACAAAAAAAATAATGTTGTCTTATCCAAAAGAAAGAAAGGACTAAAAAAAACTTATTACATCTTCCAATGTGATCCAAAATAATTCACATGCTAGTGCACATCAACCTAATTCGACAACAAGGAAACATGTAGATGAAACATGAAGCACATAGCTAGTCGGCCCAAAAATATACTTCCAATTGAATTAACTCAATGTGGTCCCCAAAAAGATAATTTAGGACCCAAATCCATCATAAGACAACTTCAATTGCTGGTGAAAACCCCTAAGCACATAACACAAGCAAGACAACAAGCCCTGCCAACCAAATATCCAAAAATTACCCAACAAGCAAACTCAACCACGATGCAACACCAAAAGAGATTAACCACTGATGTGCAGATCACAAGGAGATGTTCCTTAAACATCCAACAACACTTAAAAACACTTTTTTCACACTATCATTCCATAAATAGCTATTGCAAAATAAACAAGAACAAAATACTTCAACTCAAAAGCACAAAAAACTCAACCATGAGATATAACATTAACAGATCATCTTGCAGACCACTTCAAAACATGAAATTGGAACTGAGACATTGCACAAATGCTAAGAGCACATTCACCAAGCCGCAAGAGCAAAGACATCAATGTGGCAAAATGCAGAGCAGTTTTTAGACTAGTCTAGATAACCAACAACATCGCCAACCTTTTGTAAATTATAGAAACCTCCTCAACAACATAGGTGACCTGAAAAGGTAGGAGTGCAACATCCACAAAGCACAAACATTGAATCCCAAACTGCAAGACCATATCTTCAACAACAGAGGAAAGCAAAGCATTCTCCCAAATAGTCTTCAAAGAAACTTCTTGAACCAATAAATTTCACTAACTTGTAGATGCTAGAACTTACTTTAAGCAACACATGCTTCATCAACAACAATAAGATAGCACACAACATACTGCAGATCATCAACAACACTTCTAATCCTCATCTTAATATATCATTATGAAATCAACTTTGCTAATGACACCCGTGTGCTATACAACTCTACATGTCTTCAACCAAGGCATGGCACCTAACCATGAAATTGAATGTTGTCAACAAAGGCAACCAATTCCAAACAATAAATGCAACAAAAAACTCACCAACAATCTCCTCAAGCATTGACAACCATTGCTAAAATCTCCCAAACAATCTTCTCAAGTGTTGACATCAACGAGAACCACAAACAATTCACCAAGTGTTGACATCAATGACAACCACTACCAACAATCCACAATTCCCTTCTTGAATCCTTGCTGCTATAGGTATTTATAAGGTTTTGCATATCATGCTTGGGGGCTTGTTTTAGTCTATAAAGTCTTTTCTTCAATCTTCACACATAATCCATGTTTTCTGATAACAAGAACCCTTTTGGATGTTCAATATATACATCTTTATCTAGACTTTCATTAAAGAAGGTAGACTTAACATCCATTTGATAGACCTTGAAGCTTTTGAAATTAGAAAATGCTAAAAGAATTCAAATGGCTTCCAATCTAGCAACAAGGAAATTTTTTTCTTCAAAGTCAATACCTTCTACTTGTGCATATCCTTTGCATACCAACCTTTCCTTGTTCCTTACAACTTGACCATCTTCATTCAACTTATTTTTGAATACCCACTTGGTGCCAATCACATTTTTTTCTTTAGGTCTTGGGGCAAGTTCTCAAGTTTCATTCTTTTCTATTTGATTTAAATCCTCCTCCATGGCCCATATCCAATTTTTTTCTTCACTTGCTTCTTTGAAGTTCTTAGGTTCTATCTTGGAAAGAAAATAGAATTTTTTGTGATCTGAAGTATTAGTCAATCTCCTTCTTGTCTTAATTTTTCCATCTTTGTCACCTAGAATCAAATCTCTTGGATGATTTATTTGAAAAAATATATATGGTGTCTTAGATGATGTTCTTGGTGGTGTCTTTGGGTCTCTTCGCTTAACTACCTCATTTTTCAGTTTCTTTCTTTGTTTCCTCTTCTTTGCAATTTTCCTCACTTTGAGGAACAACTTATTGTACTTTTTCTTCGTAGTATCTTCTATCGTCTACTTTCAAATTTTCACTCTCAATGACCTTATGCAACCTCATATTGTAACATATGTATGCTTTAAACCTTGAATAATAGCTAAGGAATATTTCTTCATCAACCCTAGAATTAAAATTTCCCAAATCTTCTTGATCTCTCCTTATGTAACATGTGCTCCCAAGCAATTTGAAATGCTTCACTGTTGTAGGCCTTACTTTCCATAGCTCATATGGTGTTTTTCTATTGTTTACTCTGACTTGTCTAGAGTTTAGAATATAGACTAATGTATGAACTACATCTCTCCAAAATATGTCAAGTAACTTGGACTCATTTAGCATGGAACTAGCCATTTCTTGGATTGTTCTGTTATTTCTTTCTACGACCTCATGTTTTTGTGGAGTTCTCGCAGAAGAATAATGTCTCCTTATCCCATGCTTTTAAAAAATAAAATCAAACTCATTTGAAGTGAATTCTCCTCCTCTATATGATCTAAGACATTTAATCTTTAGGCCCGTTTCATTCTCCACTAAGGATTTGAATGCTTTAAACTTATTAAAAGCTTCATTTTTTCTTTTTTTAAAAGTGGCACAAGTCATTCTAGAATAGTCGTCAATCAACAACATGAAGTGCCTCTCTCTTTGCATACTTTTTGTTCTAGTTGGTCCATAAATATCTGTATGTAAAAGCTCCGAAGGTTTCAGTGTAGAAGATTCCTTCAATTTAAAACTCATATAGTTTGCTGCCTAACTTGACATTGCTTACAAATGATATTTAAAGGTTTTGAAATATTTGGTATGTCTCTCACTGATTCCTTACGGTTGATCTTGACAAGATTTTCAAAGTTTATGTGCCCCATTCTCATATGCCATAACCAAATTTCATCTTCTTGAATCATACACCATATTTCACCTTTGATTTCACTAAGAACATAGAGATTTTTAGTTGCTCTATTGGCTTCTGCAACTCATTTCCCTATTTTTCTTATTTCACATCCTTCTGCAAGAAATGTGAGACTGTTCCCTTGGTCACACAATTGACTCACACTTAGGAGATTACAATACATTCTCAATTTTTCTTTTACCATTATCAAGGCTAAGAGTTCCTTTCCCTAATATCTTTGCAGAAGCATTATCTCCAAAAGTCATTGTTCCGCCATTCACTCTTTTTAAGGTGAGGAATTTACTCATCATCTATCATATGATTTGAGAAACTGCTGCCAATATACCATTGATCTCCTTCATTTTGTGCGTGTAAGGTTGTTTGAACCAGTATGGATTTTTCTTTCTTTTCTTCTTCCTTCTTTTGTCTCCGTATTTTTGAATTTTATTATTTTTGTTTGTAATTATATAAGTTCTTCTTTTTCTTATGTTCACCTTATTTGTAACTCTTCTTATATTGTTGATATCTTCTTCCTTTCTTCATGTTGTGATCCTCTTCATCATTACTACTTTTACTCTTAACTTGCGAACACTTAGAATCAAAGTGACCTATTCTACCACAATTAAAACATTTAAATTCTAACTTAATTTGGTACTTCCTGAATCCTTTCTTTAGATTTCCCATGAACTGTGATTCTTCTTCATTCATTTCATTGTTTGAGCTATCACTTGGTTCATGCTCTTTATTCTTTCCATTTGATGCTTTAAAGGTTGCCTCCTTTTTAGATGGTTTCTCTTCAACTCATCCATTTTTAGTTTGTCTAAGTCTATCATTTCTTCAATCACAAAAAACTTGGAATAAAATCTTAGAGGTAAAGACCTTAATACCTTTTGCACAATCACAACTTCTCCCACTGTTTCACCAAGACCTCTTATTTTGTTCACAATCTCATCTATCTGAAGTAAATAAGAGGCTAGATGTTTTCTCCTTATTTCATCTTTAGGATTTCAATTGTTCCCTATGGGTTTGAAGCTTTACCTTCTTTACTTTATCATCCCCTTCATAGATATTCTTCAACTTATACAAGATCTCCTTAGTTGTTTTGCAATGTATTACTTTTACAAACTATGATTCGGATAATCCACACAAGATCGCATTCATGGCTTTCACATTGTTTTCAATTTCTCTCTTTCTTGCTTGATCCATAAAGTAGTTGTAGGAGCTATATAGTCATTTACCATCGATTGCCAAATATCAAACCGTAGAGCACTGATGTAGCCAAAATTTACAACATATATATTATAATTATTATTTAAAAAATTGACACCAAAAAACTCAATACTTCTACAAATTCTCCTTCATTCCTCATTACATTGTCCCTCAAAACTGAAAACCAACTTCCTTTTAAGTACAAATATAAAAATCACCTTTTTTGACAATTTTTTAAAAAATCCAAAAATTACCTTTTTTGGAAAATTTTAATAGCTTTCTTAACTTGCCTTTTTTTGATAATTTCTCATGCATATCTGCATGGCCTATGAAAGTTTCCAATTATTTGAAACTAATTCAAGTGAATTTAATTGTCAACTTACTAATCTAATTACATGCAAGGGTTTGAAATTAAATAGAAAAAACAAATTAAAAAAAATCTTAAAAAATCACTAAAAGCTCAATTGGACTCCTGGTCAAAATTTATGACCTCTAGAAGTTCCTGTATCATTCTCCTCTGGTTGAAAAAACTTGGCTCTTGCGAGTTGCTTTCCTAAAACTTGTGCCACTTGTCCCAGTCTAGCTTCTTCAATCATTTCCATTCTCTAATCCATATGTTATCTTCTTGTGCTAGTCCTTCTCTCTATACTAGATACTTGCTATTTTGACCTTGTTGTGTGTACATTGCCTTTTTGTCCAAAATATGTACAATCCTTTCCTTTCTGCTTGGAACTTGTTGTTTCCAATCCATTTATTTCTCACACTTCTCAACCTTCACCATTACCTTTCCTTCTAAAAAATAAAAATGTGGTGAGCCTAAGATTAGTGTCCATAACCTAGGGCCATTTCCACATTTTTATAAATTTCATTTAGATATAGATCACAAGGTGCAAGAGATTGAATTTTAGACATGAAGGTGAGTCAACTAGACTTGGATCTATATCATAAGGGGGATTGGAATGGATTATAAATATTTTGAAATTATTAACTTGATAATCTTATATGCCCTAATACTAAAAATGCAAGATCTCAAAAAATGAAAAACAAAAACAACATTTTACTAGTGGATTTGGGGAGTGCAAAGGACAAAAAATATGCCCAAAAAAATTGGTTTTAAGGTGTCTAAAAGGACTCATTCACCCATAGAAAAATGGGTCTTTGTACATGGGTTAGGATCAACTTTATAGGTCATCTGGTGTAAGATCTAAGCTTCTATTTGACAAAGGTCCCACTATCAGAAATTTGGAAATAAATTCTACAACCTAGTTTCCGTGGCTTGACAACAATGATGACAACTTGTGCAACAATGAAAAATTTCTCTTCAAGATCTTTTCAATTCTTCATCAACTTGTAATCTGCACATACACAAAGAAGGAAAAATTATTTTGTTTGAATGAGGCTTTCCTTGGTTAAACCCCAGTTAGGTAATTAAACCTTGATAGAAAGATAATGAAAAAAGGGAAGGAAATGATGAATGAACAATGCTTGCTACAACTCACCAACCCTTCAATGGTTTCCCTTAGAAGACTGAAGTCAAATACATCTCTCCAAGGAATTTGATCTTGCTTTGCTTGATGGATTTGGATACTTGAAATGCTTAGATTCTTTAGGACCAATAATGCATATTAGCCTTCACAAGATGACATGAACACACATGAGCTTGAACATGATGATAGGATCTTCAATGCTGCAACAAATGACTGATAAATCTGTTCTTGAATGCTCTTGAAAATAATATTTTCTCTTCAAAGTTCACCTCTTGCTAGATCATTTCAAATGATAAAAGACTATATATTTATAGGTGTTTATATAATTTCCCAAAAAATAGATTCCAAAAGTCAACAATTGTAAGTTAAATTTGAATCATTAAAATGCCGCCAAAAACATATTTTAAAATGGGTCTTGGCACTTAAAGGGGACCAATGGGCGAATGGGTCTTGGTCTATAATTCAAGGACACACATATTCCATGATGATTTAATTATTGATTATATTTATTTAATGTTGGTTCTCCTTTTGGAAAATGGGAAAAATAAGGCTTTGGAATGCATAATTTGGTAAATTAGAAGCTTAATTGAGTCCAATAAATTAAGGGACCTAAACATAGTGCAAAATTGTGAAGGTATACAATTTCCTACACTATATTTAGCCCCCACTTTAGTGAGAGTATGAACTTATGCTTAGACTCACACTAAAGTAGAAAAATATGTGTCAAGATGGGACCAAGTGCATAAATATTAATGAGATAGGATAACAAAGATCAAGGATGATGATCAAGCCCCCAAGATCCAAGATCTCATGGAAAACCAACATAAGCACAAAGGAAACACATGCATGTAAGATATGTGAAACAAGACAAGATACACAAACACATGTCGAAAAACACGAAGCATGCATGATGAAAACACATGAACATAACATAGCATATAGATGATGATGAATTGAAAAAAAACAGAATGTAAACACGATGTAAACACAAAGAAGGCATGTGAAAAACACACAAAAAAACACAAGGTTATTACTAAAAAGGATTTGAGTCAGTAAGGCAAAGAGACCTTAGTCTTAAATTGTCTCAAATACCAAACACCATCCATCGAATGTGTTGTCAAAATAAAATGATGCTCTCATAAGGATGTAAAATCACTTGTGAAACCATCTCTTTAGAAACCATGTTTTCACAACTAGCACCATCAATAATAACTTGACATACCTTTTCTCCTGAGGTGCATCTGGTTTGAAATATATTTGTTTGAAGCCAAGAGTCATCACATCCTTTGTTTTGCACTTTCTCTTCCTTTGGTATCACCATTTTCCTTATCATCATGAGGCTCTCTCCCATATCTAGTAGAGCTTCTAGATCTACCCCTTCTTCCTCATCCTTGGATTGAACCAAGTTCAATATGAGTTGTTCTCCTTGTCTCATTTAATATTGCATATGATAGTTTGGACATTCAAATGATCTATGACCGCATTCACCAAAACTAAAACAAATGAAAGGTCTTCGTGGGTTTTCCCATCCTCTACCACCACCATAATCTATGCCTCTCTGAAACCCTCTTCCTCTTTGATGATTTTGAAAGTCTTGTCGAGTATCATCTAATTTCTCTACTCCTTTCAAGATGATTCTCCCCCACCATAATTTTAATCACCCTGCAATGGATATTTTGTACCTCTTCTTGTATCCCTATTCCTTTTTAAATATTGTCTACTGTGTTTCTTCTACCTTTAGAGCTAATTGGTATGCTTCTTCCATACTGCTAATCCTATGCATGCTTACTTCATCTTGAATAGAAAATTTTAGACCATTTACATACCTTGTAGCCATCTATTCATTGGTCTCTTGATGCTCCACATGAATGGAAAATTTATTAAATTCATTTGTATAGTCTTGCATAGTACATAAATTTTGCTTCAAATTTTGAAATTGATAAAAAAGTTTGTGCATAATCCACATGCAAGAATTTCTCTCTCAGCTTCTTCTCCATGTTCTAATTTTATCCTTCCCCTTTCTAACTCTGTCCTTTTTTAGATGATCCCACCATATCATTGCATGACCCTTCAATTAGGGCATGCAAAATTTACCTTCTTTTCCTCTACCATAGTCTTCCATTCAAAAATATTCTCCATATTGTTCAACCAATCTATTAGCTCCCCTGGTTTAAGACTACCTACATAATCAGAATTTTCAATTTTACTCCTTCATTTTCATTTCTTCCTTCGAATTCTCTAAGTATCCTTCTTCAAATATTAGATGCTCTAGCTATTCTTCATCTTTATGTTTTGCATGTTGATCTTCACATCTTTGTCTTATTTCTTCATCAGAATTGTTTCCCCTTATTCTTTGATCTACTATCATACCTACAAGATCTACTACTTGTCTTTGTTAGTGTTACCCCAATTTTCTGGGACGGGGATGATAGGGGATGGCAGGATGAGTCCCCAAGTTTATGATTTTTCAGGTCAAATTTGGGGACTATGAAGGGACGACTATATAAAATATAGAAAAATTTAAAATATATAGGGAAACTTTAAATATTCATATGAAAACATGGATAAAGAATGCATATATACATTATAGAAACTTAGCATATAATATTTGTGTTAAGAATTCCTTGTCAATACTCAATATGCATTCAAAATTCAAAATTCATTATGTGATATTAAACATAGTACATTGTTACCATCCCCTGGTAGTCCCCTGTCCTCGGGACGTTTCAGGGATGGGGACAGGGGGGTTTAGACTCAAGGGCGTGTCCCCGGGTAATACTGGTCTCTGTAGATTTTTCATATCTCTATGCATTTGGGTAAGACATTCTCTTCCTCTTCCTCTCCCTACCATTTTCCTACTCTGATACAAGATGATGCAATCATAATTCACAACATATAAATTATAACTATTATTAAAAAAATGGGACAAAAAACTCAAAATAATTCTACATATTCTCCTTTATTCTTTATTACATTCTCCCTCAAAACTGAAAACCAACTTCCTTCTAAGTACAAATATGAAAATCACCTTTTTTTGGCAATTTTTAGAAAAAATTGAGATTACCTTTTTTAGAAATTTTTCATAGCTTTTTAACTTGCCTTTTTTTGGAAATTCTCATGCTTATTTGCATGGCCTATGAAATTTATCAATTATTTGAAACTGATTAAAGTGACACTAGTTGTCAACTTACTAATCTAATTACATGCAAGATTTTGAAATTAAATAGAAAAACAAATTTAAAAAATCTTGAAAAAATCACTAAAAGCTCAATTGGACTCCTTGATCAAAATTTATGACCTCCCAAAGTTCCTGCATCAAGCACTCAAATATGTTTTCATATTTATGCTCCAAAAGGCATAGTTTTTTCCATCAAACAATGGTGCCATGTTTGATTAGAATCCACATCCTTCTTGACTGGCCAAATGTGCTCTTTAGATCTTCCTTCTAGTGGTTAGACTATCTCTGAAGGAAGATGCTCTGATACCAATTAATGGGAACACATATATACTAAGAGGGGGTTGAATCGGTATAAACAATATTTTACTTTTCAAAACTTATTCAACCATAGAAATAACAAACATGCATTATCTAGCAATTAAGAATATAGGAAGAACACAATTTTACATAGAAACCCTTGTGAGAGAAAACCATGACAAAATATTGCTTATATATTGATCTTCTTTGTAGGTACCAACCTAATTCTTTTACACGTCTTCTTTTGTGGGCACCGACCCACTAGAGACACCAATCCCCATAACTGAGCACCGACTCAACAAGAGAAACCAACCTCCTAATATCCTTAGTCAGGAGGCACCAACATACAAAGAAACAAATTGATAAATATTTGAAACTTCTTCTTGAACTAGCTCTAATTCACATTCAGAAATTTGCTCAAAATATTTATTATAAATCAGCCACTATATTTGCTATAATGTCCTCTTAGATCTTCTATAACTCTTTCATATTAATCACATAAATATGCTCTTATTCTTCCTCAAAAACATGCTTTTAAAATAAAATATATATTATAGTTATTGCTTGCTTTCAAAAACTCTTTGCAACTATTTCTTATAGCTTCTCCAAAGGGGGAAACCCATTGAAAATAAATGTCATTTACTAATGGATATAACTCATTTAAATGCACCTCTTTACATCTACCTTGGGTGCTCAAATAGGGGTCAATCCCTATATAAAATATATTTATTATTATTTTCAAAATTTTAATCCCCCAAAAAGGGGCACCACAATGAGGGGGGTCAGCCTCTACATAAAAAAATAAATTAATTTGCAACTTTTCATTTATTAATGAGGATACCAAGAGGCTAAGGGTTGACCCTTAGAACAAAATATTTTTATTGTATTTTCTTTGCAACTCCAATATACCATCAACAAACACCTTCCTGAACAAACTTTCTTGGCCTTCAAATACCTTTGACATCAATTTATAGTGATAGATGGAGACATAAATTTCACAAATTTTTTTCTATTAAATGAGAAGAATTATATTTATGAGATAAAAATGGTAAGAAGGCTAAAAGGATTGGCTTGTTAGATAACTCATATCAATTTAAGGTGGCAATGTACACGACACTTGTCCACCACTAGTAATTACATTGATAGGTGTTATCTTAACCTTACATAGTTTTACTTGAATAATAATAAAAGGACTTCCATAAAAAATATCTTAACCTTACATAGCTTTACTTGAGTAATAATAAAAGGCTTAAATTTATCACACACTCTAAAACAATATTACTTACCTATTCAAATGAAATTACATTTAATTATTTCATTATTATATGAAAATGGTTAGTAAAGTCAAAGGAGTTACTTTTCATATTCCCTCTTTTAATTGCTTTTCAATTAAAATTTATCTCAAAAACACTTTTTTTATATTTGATTCTTGCTTAAAGAAAAATGATTTTTTAAATTATTAGAGTTATGCAAAATTGCAAATGTTAAAGGTGTAGATCAACACAAAAGTTTGGAGTGCATCTACATTGCCACATTTTGTATTTTTGACAAAAAAAAAATGTAACTTTAACCTCTTTCTACCAAATATTGTGTCAAAGAGTGACATTAGATTTGGAGCACAAACAAACTTAAATTCAATCTTGAATATTTTTGAACTATTCTCAAATAATAAACAATACCCATCCTTTAATACTTAAAGGAATGTCACACAATATCTTGCCATTAAAACTTGCTTAAAAGAATTGAAATGTTATGCCCCTCTTTATTATCTCCTACCACCTCCCACAAATATACAATACATTAATTATACATACTAAATGAATGTCCTATGGTAATATTTACAAGCCATTATACATTGCATGTTTTATACCATTCTATCATTCAAATTCCAAATAAAGATAATATAAAATTTTACTTTCAACTCATACCAATTGGAATATTTGATTTGATTTGATTCTTGCATGCCTATCTTAAATTTATTTTGCTAGCTCCCATAATTACTAGCTCCTAAAATATAAACTCTTAGAAGAGATTCAAATATTCTCATAATTGGTTACTATGTATTAACATCTTCACTATATTTAAATGATTTGTAGGCTAGATTGGAGCTCTAATGAAATTTCATGGCCTTCTGAAGCATAGTCTTAGTCTTAGCCATGGTGTAGGAAATTTTCTCAAAGTAGGCCCTTCGCAAGCAAGACTCCTTTGTGGAGAAATTATTGATTTAGGTGTCATTTTGTAGTAGATGAGCATAAGGTTTCTTGACATAGTCTAATAAGGAAGCCATTTATGAGTAGTTTTATCATCTTTTATATCTTCCAATTGTGTGACTTAAATTCTTTTATATTAGTTAGCTATATTTTTCTTAACAAATTAGAAGTCAGCTAACAAGTTTAGATCCCATTTACTCGAAATGTTTTATTTATTAGATATTTCTAAAAAAAAACTATTGACTTCAACTTTCACAAGCTAGAGTAGGTGTAGATTATGAGTCATGTGGAAAATGCCATCCAAATGATACAATATTGAAGCTTCAAAGATCAACATCATATTACAAAAGAAATGGAGCTCTTGAGTTTGTAGTTTCTATGTTTGTGATGAGTGTAAACAAGGTGTTGAATGCCCTTTTTTTGTATTGAGGAAATGCAATTACAAATAATAGTGGTTATAAAACTACAAGAGAAAGAGTACAGAAAAGAACTATTACAATACAAAGATTTGTACGAAAATCTCTAAAAAACTATGGACACAGAAGTAGCATAAGCTGAAGAGATACATAAAAAACAAGGACTATAGAGGAACATTACAAGACAAAGAGCTGTACAAACAAATCTAAAGAAACTACAAACACAACAACAAAAGTTGAAGAGTTACAACAAAATGACAACATTATACATCTTGTATAATAGAACTTAAATCTTGGCTGATACAAGGGTTGATGCAAGAAGTTGGGTCCACAAAAAGCTCAAAAAGTGGAAGTGTTTTTGCTATTTTTTAGAATTTGTCACACTTGGACTAAAAATTTGAGGCACTTACACAATGAATCTTAAAAAAAGTCAGTAATATGAAATTTATAATTTTGAATCTAGTTTCTAAATATGTAATTTATTCAAATACCCAAATGATAGAAATTAAATTTTGATAGGGATGTATAAAAACCACTTTTTAAAAGTCTTTTTTTTTACCATACCATGCACATGTACAAATACCACTTTTTGACCCAAATAAAAGTATTTTGCTAATTCCTTTTGGGGAAAGAGAGCTAACAACATGAAGATTGATGAGGATATTTTTTATAATTTTTCTTTGAATATTTTTTTTTATTAAATTTTTATTGGCCTTAATTGCTGTTTTTAAAAATCATGTATGAACAATATAATTACACCTATTTAACTAAACAATTTTTTGAATATTTTTTTTTCATTGTGTAGAGAATTGTCTGAGGATTGATGCCATATAATTTTTTTTACAAGAAACTTAACCAAAAAAGTTATTAAAAAACAAAAAAAGCTTGATATTTCAAGTTTATGGACTAGTTTGCTTAGAAATTAATTAAAAAATTAAAAATATAATCCAATATTAATAAAAATTATATATTTGGAAACTAGACATCATGTTCTCTAATGGGTTTTAATTTCATAGATTGATTCAGAAAAAAAGTCCATCATCCATGTTGCCAAAGTTGGACATTCCTCTTGAATCTGCCTTAGTTTTTTAGTTGTAGGTCAAAGGCTAAGGGTCAGGTTGCCAAGCCTTTCCTGAGCCTAAAACCAAGGTTGTATGTGGATTGGAGATTCAAATTTTTAATAATGTGTATGTGTTATTTAAATAGAACATGTACGTGTTATTTAAATAGAACGCGTACGCGTTATTTAAATAGAAAGCGTACACATTATTTAAATAGAACGCGTACGTGTTATTTAATGTGTACACATTACCTATTTACCCGTTGGGTAAAGGTAATGTGTACAAGATCTTGAAATAGAACGCGTACACGTTTCTTATTTAGCCATTTTTTTCCCAATTTGGAAAATACTAATAGAGCACTTTTTTTTGCAACATTCCTTTTTTGTAGTACGATCCAAAAGTGCCATTTTTTGCATTTTTTATTGCAATGTTGTCTTGTGCAATCTCTTAATAGGGCATATTCTATTCAAACTATTGGAAGAGACAAGTGCAGGTTGATTTTTCTGAAGTGGAATCAAGTACAAGAACATTTTACAAGAAGATTTGGAAAAAGAGAACTTTTGGATGTATTCATGATGTTTTTGTATTTCAAAGTTTATAGAAGAAAGGATCTCCATACTACATAGTTTTATTTGAATATTTGAAGGAGATAGTGTAGACATGCAAATAGTCTTAATCGACATCATGCATCTAATTATGATCAATTAACATCATTTCCTCTATTAATCAAATAAAGTAATTTATTAGATTAATTCACTAAAGTCCTTTTATTTTATTAATTAAATCAATTTATTTAATTAAATCCCCAAAGTCCTCTTGTTTAATTAAATAAATCAATTTTTTAAATTAAATCCCCAAAGTCCTCTTGTTTAATTAAATAAATCAATTTGTTTAATTAAATCCCCAAAATCCTCTTATTAATTAAAATCCTCAAAATCCTCTTATTAATTAAATAAATCAAATTGTTTAATTTTAATACCCAAAGTCCTCTTATTTGATTAAATAAATCAAATGATTTAAATCAAATTCACTAACCCACTCAAAGTTAATTAAATTTTAAATTAATTAACTTTAATCCTCATTACCCATTCTCTAGCTTTTGACTCAACCTCGATCAAACTCAACCCCAGACTAACCCACCCACTTGCACATGAAAACCAAAATTTCTAATTAACTAATTATCTTATTATAGGGAATATTCCTTGTTTGACTTTCTCATTCAAACAATTTCTCCCCCCAAAATAATTCAAGCACATGCATTTGGTGCCTCTTACAAACACATACAAAGTGTGATCAATCCTTACCCATTAGCATTGAGATGCCATTGGTCCTTTTTTAATCCCACATTCTTCCTATTCTTCAATTCTTCAAACCTCTAACCTATAAATATAGGCCTTCTCTACTTGAAATCTATCCACAATTTTATGCATTTACACTATACACACATTTGTCTCCATCACTTGCTTCTTGCTCATCAGTTTGAAAGCTTATCAAGGGTTGGAAATGACTATTTTCCACATCAAAGTAGCACCAATCAACTATGAGATAGAGTTTACTTCATGTTTTCATATGCTTTGGGTTTAGTTTCATTGTTCCTTGGTTGCATATTTAACATGGTTGAATATTTCATAGAGATGTTAATTTGTTGTGCTTTAATTAACTAATCATGCTAATACATGTTAGATTTTGAGCATTTGCAAATTTTTAACATCTATAGATAGCAATTTGAAAATAGGTTAAGAATCATTTGTTTTGTTGTCAAAGAGGGTTTGGTAACCATGGGATCAAAGCAAAGGAAAAGAAAAAGATGTAGAAAGTTAATGACACCCGAAGAAATTCAAGCAAATAGAGAAATGGAGGCAAAATGACAAAGGGATAGAAGAGAAAAGATTCGTCAAATGAAAATTTTGGAAGCATCTAGTTCCACGAATGTTGAAGAGGAAACCATGAAGGATGAGATGAATGTAGATGATGCAAATGTGGAGATGGTGAATATGGAAGAAAGTGCAATTATGCAGACAAACCCAACTATGCCTTCAACTTCAACTTTGAATGATATGGAGATAGCACCTATGCAAACAACTTCAGGTATGTCTTCAAATCCACCTCCCAATGATATGGAAAATGCACCTATTCAAACAATTTATCCAGGTATGTCCTCAAACCCAAGTCTTGATAATATTGATCTTAGTTATTTAGAGGAAGTTGGATACACCATTGATGGTATCAATTGAAACAATGCAAAAACAAAAAAATAATGAAATATCTTATATGAATGCAAATGAGAATGAAACCCCTCATATTGATGAAAAATGAGAATGCAATCCCTTTTATATTTGAAAATGAAAATGAAACCCCTTGCATGAATGAAAATGAAACCCCTTGTATGAATGAAAATGAAAATGTTTTTTTTACAATTGAAAAAGATGTGCTAGATAACCTTCCTGGTAAAGTTTCTTGAAGACAAATGAGAAATTATGGAAATAGAATATATAGAATTTTTTTTATAGAAGGAAATTAGGATTTCAATGTCAACTCATGATGCAATTGATAAGAATGTTGAAAATGAGAAAATTTGATGAAAAAATTAGGTATTTTTGTAAAACCAAAAAATAAAGATGATTTAGTAGAACAAGTCATATCTAGTGTTGTTAATGCTATTGATTTTATAGGTAAGAAAAGTTTATCTAAAGATAAGAATGCAGCTTGTCGTGTAATAACAACTGCTCTAGTTAATAAAGCAACTTCAAATAAAAGAATGTTGAGATTAGTAAATGTATAAAAGTAAATCCTAAAACTTTGATAAGAGTTGTTGAAAGACAAGAAAGTATTGAAGAGGATCCAATTAATCAATGTTGGAGTTTTAGTGGTAGACTCCCAAGGTCAGACATGAAATCAACTAATGAAATCAAATCTTAAATCAAAAAATATTGGCATGATAATACAAGAGTATCACCTAACATTAGAGATATTTTAAAATTAAGGGTGGGTTCCAAAATTCGTGAACCTCATCTAAAGCATCTCTCAAATATGACTCAAACTAAATTATATATATTTTTTAAATGATTCAATCTTACGATTTAATGTTAGCATAAGTCAAAGATCATTCAAAAAATGTAAACCTTGGTATGTTATAATTAATAAACAATGAATCTCTTGTTGTAAGAATCATGTACAATTTCGTTATTATTATGATATTTTTTGATATATATGTTGTACTTTGCATGCTAACCAAATTATGTAGGACATTTGTGGCTTTAATATGCCACATGAAACAATCAAAGATTTTATAGCAGGTTTGTTTTGTGAACTCTCTAATGAAAAATTATTTTATTTAAAAGCATGTATTTCTGGAGAATGTGATAGATGTGGTAACTTTTCATTGTTAGGAGAATGTATGCATGAAAGTAGTTTAGATGAATTTGGACAATAATTAGTGGATGTAAAAAAATTTAAAAATATTGAACTTATTCTTTAAAAGATAGAAAAATTAGAAAACGTTGTGAGTTGATTGTGGAAAAATTTAGTGTGCATGCATTTATTAAAGAATTTAAAGATAATATTGTACCTAGATATGTTAAACACTCTCAATATGCTCATTGGATTGATAATCAATTTAGTTTATGTAAAAACACATTCCCAATTGGAAGTATAATGTCAGTTGTTGATTTTGCTGAAAATTATACTCTTGCTCCACAAGAAGAAATCCAATCACAATATTATAATTCAGTACAAGTAGCTATATTTGTTCATATTGTATATAGACATGCAAATGATAGTAGAGAAGATAATATAATTTTTTTGAGAGAGTACCATTTTTATTTAAGTGATAATCGATTACATTCATTTGAGTTTTTTCAATATTGTTTTGATATATTTTATAAAAATTTAAAAGAGGAATTCAAATGAGAGAACATCTCATATGGTTGGATAATTGCACGGGTCAATTCAAGAATTATAGAATGTTTTATTGGTTATGTAGAGTTCATAAGGAAAATAATATCCAACACAAGTGGAGTTTTTTTTAAGCTAGACATGGTTAAGGAGAACACGATGGAGCAGGTGCATGTGTGAAAAGAGCTCTTGCTAGAGAGCAACTAAAATTTGAGGATGTTGCAAAATTTAGAGATGCACATGAATTTTAGATTGGTGCAATACCAAATTATCTACAAGAACAAGTGAGAGCTCAATAATTTGATGCTTCTTTTAGTTCGTTGAAGAAAATGATATTTTTACTCGACAAGATTGTGAAACAATTATTGTATCTGCAAAATGGCATTCATTTAAGAGTTTTAATGCAAACACATGGACAATATGGACAAGGGAGCTTGCATGCTTTTGTCAATTTTGTATTGTAGGTGATTGGGAGGCGTGTGAAAATACGGAATGGGTTGAAGAATGGAAACAAAGAGCCTTAACACCTACATCAACACATGTTCAACATGGAACAACAATTGAATATAATCAAGTGTTCGCATCAAATGATTATGATCTTTTTTGGATCTTGTACAATAAGGTACATTAAATTGAATTGAATTTTATATGTATGCATATTTATATGTGAATTAAATATAAGTCACTCTTTATTGAATTTTTTATTTATTTTTGTAGGACTTGTGTATGTTGTTGTTGCACCTGAGGGGAATGAAGAGGAGATAGAGTATTTGTTGGCTAGATGTGTTGAGAGAAAACATAATTTGGTACATCCTAGAGTGGATGATGACAACTTTGAGTATCCAACTGGTTTTGTGGTTGTTGTTAGCACCTGGCTTCAAAAATATTTGATAAGAAAGAATGGATTTTTCGCATTTAAATATTATGAAAGACACAAGGAGATTATACAGTATTCACATTTGATTTTGGAAACCAATATAAAACTAGTTAGATATCAAGGGATGCCTACTAATAAAGTGTTATGGACACTTTCAATGTATGATCATGAGATAGTCATAGATGCATTACAAAAAATAGAGGATGTAGATGGTACAACAGAGTAAATAAATATAGGTAAGTATATAGTTGTAAATATATTAAATTTATAGTCGATATATAGTTAAAAAATTCACATATACATGTCTATATATATATTTCTTTAGTCATTTCCTAATTAAAGTTTTATATCATTTTTTGTTTCAGGTCTCCCAAAAAGTAGATGCATTACAAAAGAGAGGACATGCATATATATTACAATGGAATTCAAATATAGAGACAGGTAACTATATATAGTTCTAGATACATTTAATTGATAGTATAAATATAAAACTAAACAATTCATTTTCATTTTATAAAATTTTATAATTGATTTCATATCCCCTTAATCCATTCTCTTAGGACCCCTTAAGCCATCGTCTTATGTACCCTTAATCCATCCTCTTGCATCCCGTTAAGTGTCTCTATTAATTCCCTTTAAGCCATCATCTTAGGACCCCTTAATCCATATCCTCATATATCTACCCTTAATCCATCCTCTTGAATCCCCTTAAGTCACTCTCTCAACACCCCTTAAGCCATCCTCTTAGGACCCATTAATCCATATCCTCGTATATCTACCCTTAATCCATCCTCTTGCATCCCCTTAAGTCACTCTTTCAACTCCCCTTAAGCTATCCTCTTAGGAACCCTTAAGCCATATCCTCTTATCTACCCTTAATCTATCATCTTACATCCCCTTAAGTCACTCTCTTAACTTTAGGGTTAAATATTTAGGGCTCATCTCCTAGGAATTAGGTCCTAGGGTTAAGGATTTAGGATCTTCATATCCTAGGGTTCATGAGATGCTTAGAATAACAAATCTATATGGGTTAATGGTTTAGGGTTCATCTCTTAGGCTTTAGGTCCTATGGTTTATGGTTTAGGGTCTATAGGGTTCATGAGATTCTAAGAATAACAAATATATATGGGTTAAGGGTTTAGGGCTCATCTCCTAGGCCTTAGGTCCTATGGTTTAGGTTTTAGGGTTTCTAGGGTTCACAAGATGCTTAGAATAACAAATATATATGGGTTAAGGGTGTAGGGCTCATCTCCTAGGCCTTAGATCCTAGGGTTAAGGGTTTAGGATCTTCATATCCTAGGTTAATGAGATGCTTAGAATAACAAATCTATATGGGTTAAGGGTTTAGGGTTAATCTCTTAGGCCTTAGGTGACCCTATGGTTTAGGGTTTAGGGTTTCTAGGGTTCACGAGATGCTTAGAATAACAAATATATATGGGTTAAGAACTTAAGGGTTTAGGGCTCATCTCCTAGGCCTTAGATCCTAGGGTTAAGGGTTTAAGATCTTCATATCCTAAGGTTCATGATATGCTTAAAATAACAAATCTATATGGGTTTAGGGTTTAGGATCTTCATATCCTAGGGTTCATGAGATGCTTAGAATAACAAATATATATGGGTTAAGGGTTTAGGGATAATCTCTTAGGCCTTAGGTGACCCTATGGTTTAGGGTTTATGGTTTCTAGGGTTCATGAGATGCTTAGAATAACAAATATATATGGGTTAAGGGTTTAGGGATCATCTCCTAGGCCTTAGATCCTAGGGTTAAGGGTTTAGGATCTTCATATCCTAGGGTTCATGAGATGCTTAGAATAAAAATTCTATATGGGTTTAGGCTTTAGGATCTTCATATCCTAGGGTTCATGAGATGCTTAGAATAACAAATCTATATGGGTTAAGGGTTTAGGGATAATCTCTTAGGCCTTAGGTGACCCTATGGTTTAGGGTTTAGGGTTTCTAGGGTTCACGAGATGCTTAGAATAACAAATATATATGGGTTAAGGGTTTAGGGATCATATCCTAGGCCTTAGATTCTAGGTTAAGGGTCTAGGATCTTCATATCCTAGGGTTCATGAGATGCTTAGAATAAAAATTATATATGGGTTTAGGATTTAGGATCTTCATATCCTAGGGTTCATGAGATGCTTAGAATAACAAATCTATATGGGTTAAGGGTTTAGGGTTCATCTCCTACGATTTAGGTCTTAGGGTTAATGGTTTAGGATCTTCATATCCTAGGGTTCATGAGATGCTTAGAATAACAAATCTATATGGGTTAAGGGTTAAGGGTTCATCTCCTAGGTTTTAGGTCATATGGTTTAGGGTTTAGGGTTTCTAGGGTTCATGGGATGCTTAGAATAAAAAATATAAGGGTTCATGAGATGCATCCCCTTAATCCACTTTCTTGCATCCCTTTAAGTCATTCTCTCAACTCCCCTTAATCCACCCTCTTGCATCCCTTTAATTCATTCTATAAAATCCCCTTAATCCACCCTCTTGCATCCCCTTAAGCCATCCTCTTAAAGGACCCTTAAGTCATAATAACCTAAGGAATGTTGCAATTGTGTATAAAAGTGTAATAATATATATTTTTTTAAAAGTATAATTATTAAGTTAATTAGTTGCATACATTCATTAAGTTACGTGACGTTACACTACTTTGAGTTTCCATAGATGACTTTAGTATTTCGCATTGCACATATTAATTAATATTAACATAAAGATAAACATTGCATATCATTTGAAACTCCATTCAAGATAACATAAAGTACAAATTTGTTTCATACATTACATTTGATAATATAATACAATACTCATTCATCTGATGAGGTAGTTCAATAATGATTACAATTACATTTGCATTGTTCACCTCATATACAATTGAGGGATGTTTTTAAATACAAGGTTTACAAATTACAATGAAGAAGTACACATAAGTTTCCAAGTGCGAGCTCTCCATCCATGAAGCTCTCGATGCCATGATCATAAAACTGGGGACCCAACGGAGTAAGGTGCACGTTCCACCCAACCATGTTGTACCCGTAGGTCCACCCCCCGTGCTAGGAGATAGTAATATGGTTACTTAGACATAATCTACTAACCCTAGACACTAGTACACAACTAACAAATGGTTACATTGCTTCCAGATTTTAAACAATTGAATGTACTACATACACAAGGTTAACTATTACTTTAGGTGGAGTGTCATCACAATATTGCAAAGGTTACCCTGGTGTTTCTTCCTAGGTTCCGGCCCCCAACCTTGGGTTACCCTGGTAACCTCTTACGAAACCCGGCCCCATTGCAAACCATTGCGGAATCAAATGTCTCTTAAAGAAACAAGACACTGATTTTCCATTCCAGGCCTTCTGATCTTATACTCAAGACTGAACTAGCTCAAGATTCATAAGTGAGGCATAAACATCTTGTTAAGAGTTTTAATCTAACTACTGTGTTATTTAGTTATCACTGACTTACTAACTCTTTGCAAGTTACCCTGACACCACTTTGTGTGTCGGCCCTTACAAAAAGCCACTCCCTTAAACATAAAAAAGATTCCTAAGTTTTCTTGACTAAGGTTTACAAAGTGTACAACATACAACAGACAATTTCAACACTATTCATAACGAACATCAATGTCTATGTTCTCAAAAATCAGGTATCTAAGTACCAGCTAATATCATGTACACAACTTAGCCAACATATGAATTCAACTTAACAAACAGAATCCCCATGGTATTAAGTTGGTTTGGAAGACTTGTTTATTTAATAATTTCCCAATTTTCCCAACAAGGAAGCAAAAATTTAAAGCAAATTGATAATTAAAGATCTACATTAGGATATACTAGATCCAATCAATCAAAATATGTGATACACAAAATCAATCATTTAAAGTATCATTTATTTTCCATTCAATACCATAAATGAAATCTATGCTTTGCTTAATTTCATAAACATTTATTATAATGAAATTTATAAGTACTTCAAAATAAAAGTTCATTCTAAGCTCAAATAACATAATCAAAATAAATCAATTGTCATAATATCTATTTCTAGATATTTAATAAATCATTCTTTTAAGTATTTCATTTATACATAATAACTCTTCCAATATATTTTTAACATTTAAATAAATACAAATAATTATAAATATTATATATGCATATTATATATATAATATATATTATGGTATTAATATACATTATATATATAATACATATACATAATAAATATAATATAAATTTATATTACAAATAACAAATCGCGGATTTAAAAATTGCATTGAAAACATAATACACAATGGAAGTTAGGGCAAAAGCCCTAACCCCATGCACAGTGCCGCGCACAGTGGGAAAGGGCTACCTTCGCAGCCCACCCCACAGGCTCGGCCACGGTGGTTGAGCCATGCGTTGCCCGCAAGGGCGGCGCTGGCTTGGCCCTCACCGCCGTGCCCCTGTGGGGTCGGCTGTGGGTAGCCCCCACCCACACAGAGCTTCGGCTCTTTCAAATTTTTTTTAACATATATTTTTATAAAATACATTCACTATTAAAACAAACGAATTTAATTAATTTCGACTGCGGATTTTTCATTTCCGTTTCCCAACTCGCCCGTATGGCGATTCCAAAATAAAATAAACGTAAAATTTAAAATGAGTTTCTTCTACAATCCAATTTATAAATGAATAAAATATATATGTATAAATATATATATATATATATATATATATATATATATTATATATATATATTATATATATATATTTATACGATTTAACAAGGTTTTCATACAGAGAATTTTTTAGAAGTTTAACGGGGTTTTCAAGGGAAATAGGGGAAATTTTCACATAACACATAATATTTTATTTTCCAGATGATTTCAATAATTTCCTTTCACACAAACTCTTTTTCCAGAAAGTAAAGAATCTTAATAAATCCCATTCCGGGAATACACAGTAAGTATTTTTCTTGAAAAATATACAGAGGATTTAAATTAAAGAGATTTATTTCACAGATATTCTTTCAAAACAACAAATTTAATCCACAAGAAGAATACTTGATATCCTGAAGCTTTAAAAATTAAATTGATGCTGAGAACCTCTGTAGCCTCTATTTCCTGTAGCCTTCCAAAACTTTTCCCAAGAACAAAACCCAAATTGCAAACAGAGATTTTTTCACAAGTATACAATATTCCAATAGCATATACAGTAAAATTTTGCAAAAGCATTGATATTTTTCCCGTGAAGAGAAAATAGAATAGAATCCCTCTCTGTTTTTCCAGATCCAAATTAACCTCCGTGAACAATTCTTCAACAAAATTCAATAAATGCATTGGCACACATGTCGAGAAGTGAAAAATATCTTCTCCACCACTTCTCGGTAATCTTGCCTATTTCAAATTGCATGCCTTTTAATTAATTAATTAAATTTATTTTAAAATTTACAATTTTCTAATGCAAAATTTATTTATTAATAAAAATTACCATTTCCACAAATTATTTAATTAAATATTGAATCCATTCACACACAATTTTAAAACAATTTAATTTAATTAATTAATTAATTTAATTAAATAAATTTAATCTTTTAAGATCAAACTATTTAACCAAACAAGCTAATTAATTAATTAAATAACAAGCAACTAATTTCTTCAACATTTAAAAATTAATTTAAATAATAGTAAATAAAACATAATTAACTATTATTTAAATTGACATTTTTCCTTTCAAGCAATTAACCAAACAGAAGAATGCAAGACAACCTATGACTCAAACCAAAACTGACAATGTACAGTGACCGGGTTATAGACTAGACTAGGGTGAACCAAACTACTATCTCCCAATCAACGTATCCGTTGAGTCTTGACACACTCAGACCTGAGTAACTAGGTGGAGTCGGTGTCATGTACCTGCAATCCTGCAACCAAACAATAACATGCATATATATATAATCCATTGAACAGACACACCGTGCGGAGAAAATCACAGATATCATAGGGCACTCGCAAGCGAGTGATGCGATTTCGTTCTCCACACCAATACACGTCACATTAGACTGACAAAATAAATAATTGTTAGTCCATCATAAACATGTACATAGCAATAATCAACTGAAAATAAACATCTACACTATCTCAAAGCATGTCTAAAATTAGTAATCACCATACAATGTATCATCATATCACAGAATAAATCCACTATCACTCAAAACCAGTGATCAAAATATCCAAACAAAGTATCACAGTCTAACAGTGTGAAAACATAATAGCAGAGAACATAAGCATAAATGGAGGGGTACTACATCCTCCCCCCCTAGGATTAGGCTTGCTCTTGAAAGCCTGCGAACAGATAGGGATAAAGTTCCCTCATGCGTGTCGCATCCTCCCAAGTAGCAGAAGCCTCATGGCTAGGATCCCATTGGACCCTCACCTGATCAATGTCTCGACCCCTGAGACTGAGCGTCTAGTGCTGTAGAATGGCCACGGGCTCCAAAGCCAGCTGCCCGTCCTCTACTTGTAACGCATTCCAATCAAGTACATGAGAAATGTCGGGATGATATGGTCTAAGAACTGATACATGAAAAACATCATGAATACGAGACAAACTGGGTGGTAAGGTGAGTCGATACGCCACAGGACCAATTCTCTCTAAGATCTCAAATGGCCCAATGAAACGAGGCGCAAGCTTAGAGCCTTTTCCATAACGGATCAGACTCTTTCGCGGTCGCACTCGAAGAAACACTCTATCACCAACAGTAAACTGTCGATCTATTCTATGTGCATCGACATATTTCTTTTGCCTATCCTGAGTTGCTATCAAATGTTCTCTAATACGGTCAACTTGTTGCTCCATATCTCGAAGCATCTCAGGTCCAAGTAACACTCTATCCTCTAGTCGATCCCAACTTAGTGGAGTTCGACAAGGATGACCGTATAATGCCTGAAATGGTGGCATACCTATTGAACTCTGATATCCGTTATTGTAAGCGAATTCTACTAAGTACAGATAATCATCCCAACGTGATTGTTGGTCCATTACGTACATCCTAAGAATATCCTCTAATATTTGGTTAACTCTCTCCATTTGTCCATCAGTTTGAGGATGATACGCTGAACTAAAGTTCAACTGTGTACCTAGAGCATGTTGTAATGAAGTCCATAGGGCTGAAGTAAATACGGGATTTCTATCAGAAATAATCCTACGAGGAATCCCATGTAATCTAATGATGTCCTCCATAAATATCCTAGCTATGGATGAAACATTATATGATGAACGTACTGGTGAAAAATGAGCTACCTTAGTCAATCGGTCAACAGTTACCATAATGGCATCATGTCGACGTGATGACGTGGGTAACCCTACAATAAAGTTAATGGATATAATATCCCATTTCCATTCAGGAATGAGATGTGGCTGCAATAATCCAGCGGGATGTTGATGCTCAGCTTTAACTCGCTGGCATTCAAGACATCTCAACACATAATTAGCAATATCACGTTTCATACTAGGCCAGAAATACAATTGCCAAAGATCGGCGTGCATTTTCTTGACTCCTGGATGAGCTGAATATGGAGCTCGATGAGCTTCAGTCATGATTAAAGTATGAAAACCCTCAAAATGTGGTACATAAATACGACCTAAATGCCGTAATATACCATCTGATTCTAGGACATACCCTGCAAATCGACCTTCTAAAGGTCTACCTGATTCAATCTCCGACCTCACTTCCTGATATAATCTATCATTAGGAAGTGCTGCTAATATTTGACCTCTCAAATCTACTTCAAGAGTAGTAGCAGAGATCTCATGTCGACGTCGACTAAGAGCGTCAGCCACTACGTTCTCTTTTCCTTGAATATATCTCACTTCAAAATCGTACTCACACAAGAACTCCATCCACCGTCTTTGTCTAGCATTCAAGTTAGGTTGCGTAAAAATGTATTGTAGACTACGATGATCAGTATGAAGTTCGAAACGATGACCTAATAGGAAATGCCTCCATCAAACTAATGCATGCACAACTGCAACTAGTTCTAGATCATGAGTAGGATAGTTTAATTCGTGATCCTTGAGTTTGTGAGACTCATAAGCAATCACACGCCCATCTTGCATCAAAACATCTCCCAAACCCTCTAAGGATGCATCTGTGCATACTACAAAATCCTTAGTAGGATCAGGAACAATCAATATAGGCACATTAGTTAACTTTTCTTTAAGTGTCTGAAAAGCTAACTGACATTGCTCTATCCAAACAAACTTCTTCCCTTTCCTTTGAAGAGAAGTAATAGGATGACCGATTCTAGAAAATCCCTCTACAAAATGCCTATAGTAACCGGCTAGACCCATAAAACTATGAACTTCACCTACATTAGTAGGCGCGGGCCAATCTACAATAGCTTGGATCTTTGGAGGATCCGCAACAATACCTTTACCAGATATTACATGTCCAAGATATTTAATCTCAGTTTGAAATAAATCACACTTCTTCAGGTTCACATACAATTGATTTTCCCTTAAACATTGCAACACCTGTCTCAAGTGTTCTTCATGTTCCTTCATATTTCTCGAATAAATTAAAATATCATTGAGAAATACCAGGACAAAGCAATCAAGGTATGTACAAAACACACCATTCATTAGACTCATGAATACTAATGGTGCATTCGTTAACCCAAACGGTACTACTGTGAATTCGTAGTGCCCATAATGAGTTCGAAAGCAGTTTTATGAATGTCTGCTTCAGCTATACGCAATTGATGATAACCAAATTTCAAATCAATTTTAGAGAACACATTAGCTCCCTTAATTTGATCAAAAAGATCATTGATTCTAGGCAAAGGATAACGATTCTTAATCGTAACCTTGTTCAATTGTCGATAGTCAATGCACAGCCTAAGAGATCCATCCTTCTTCTTTATGAAGATGACAGGTGCTCCCCAAGGGGAAACACTAGGATGAATGAAACCTTTTTCTAATAGTTCCTCTAACTAGATACGAAGTTCCTCTAACTCCTGAGTCGTCATTCTATAAGGAGCTCTAGATATAGGTTCAGCTCCAGGAACTAGGTCAACTCTAAAGTCAATATCCCTCTTCGGTGGCATTCTAGGTATGTCATCGGGAAATATGTCTGTGAATTCCCTAAGAATAGGATGATCATCAAGAGATACCTCTCGACTCTCACCCTCTTCCAAATCAGTAACTATTGTTGCAAACAGTTGACATCCCTGACGAAGACATCTCTTTAATTGCATAGCAGATATCATCCGCAAAGAGATAGGTCTTTGAACACCTATAATTTCCACTTTCACACCTAGATCATTAATGCAACTAACTGTCTTAAGTCGACAATCAATCACAGCATGATAAGATGCTATCCAATCCATACCTAAAACTATGTCATATGATCCTAGAGGTGTAACATATAAATCTACCAAGGTAGTTAATGTACCAATTTTAAGTTCACAATTATGTACTAAGTTTTCTACTGCTACTTTCACCCCTGAGGCGAATTCAACTTTCCACTTACCACCTTGCTTTACCTCCACAAGAATGCAACAATCTACGATGGTCGGTGAAATAAAGGAGTCAGTGGCTCCGAAATCAAAAAGAATGGAAACACTAACACCATGTAACTTACCTGAAGTCTCGACCACTGTGTTCTGGTGATCGGCTTGGTGGTCATTAACCACAACATATACTGTAAGTGATCGTCCTGCATCACCCACTGTAGGCTTTGAAACTATAGGTCGAGGCCCAAAACCAGTAGAACCTCTCATCGGACACTGCCTAGCTATGTGTCCCTGCTGACCACATGAGTAACAACCTGTGCCTGTGCCTCTACCGAATCCTATACCACCCGAAGGTGCATTGGATTGCTGGAAACTACCCCTACTGACAGTAGACTGAGCACTCTGCGCAGGCTAATCCTTCCTATTGTGCTTGTTGCGCCACTAGTTGCGACCCTTTCCTGTTTGAGGACTATTACCTTGTTGTGGTTGTGGATTGTTATTCTTTTGAGGTGTTCGTTGTTGTTGTTGTTACTGCCCACCCTTTGTGGGTGTCTGTTGGTTCCTAGAGGAACCACCTGTCTGTGCCTTTCCACCCCGTGGACTAAAACCTGCTGCAGGAGCATTGCCAATCTACACTCCTGTTTGACCACCTAACGCCATAACAAGGTTCTCCTCCACTATGTGAGCCCTCTCCACCACAACTTCCATAGTCTTTGGCTCAAAGACTTGGACACCACCACTAATGTGGGCATTTAAACCCTTGATAAAGTGTTGTACTAGCATAGGCTCATCATCGCCAATACCAGCATACTGCTTGAGTTCATAGAATCTACGTTCATATTGCTCAACAGAAAGAGCCAACTGACGTAGATCATGGAACTCGTCAGCCCTATGCTGCCTCCAATATTCCGACAGGAACCATGCTCTAAACCTCTCGAGAAACATCTCCCAAGACACTGACCCAATATCTAAGTGGAGCTTCTGCTCCTCCAGGCGCCACCAAGTAGAGGTGAATCCTCTCAGATGCATAATAGTGCATCTCGCATGGGTATTGCTACTGTATGGGTGCATGGCGAAGCATCTACCCAAATCTAGTAGCCAGGTCTCAGCCTCTAAGCCACCTCCTGTACCATCAAAGGTAGGAGGGCGTGCCCTCAGTAAATCCCTCATATGTCCTGCCGTAATAGCATCCTGATGTGCTGTGTCATCTACTCTCCTAGGAGATCTATCTCTCTCTCTGACAACCTCCTACTCATCTTCCTGTCTAGGTCCAAGACGAGCTAGGACCTCCTCTAATAAAGGACGTATCTGAGAACCCTCTACTGCTGACTGTTCGGGATTCTGTCCCTCATTCCTCTTATCCAACTGTTCTACCTGATCACTATGATGAGGGCTCAGAGGGGGAGTAACCTAAGGGATTGGCCCTCGGCCTCCACCTCAACCTCTACCATGACCTCTTCCACCTCGCCTAGGCATGTTCCTACACATATCAATAACAAGTCTTAGATACTATTCAACCAAGGCTAACAGTTTGCGACACTACGTACTAGGTCAACCTAATGGGCTCGCGATTACCCAGAGCGTCTAGTGTTTGTAACCTTCGCTCTGATACCAATCTGTAATGCCCCATCATAATAACCTAAGGAATGTTGCAATTGTGTATAAAAGTGTAATAATATATTTTTTTTAAAAAGTATAATTATTAAGTTAATTAGTTGCATACATTCATTAAGTTACGCGATGTTACACTACTTTGAGTTTCCATAGACGACTTTAGTATTTCGCATTGCACATATTAATTAACATTAACATAAAGATAAACATTGCATATCATTTGAAACTCCATTCAAGATAACATAAAAGTACAAATTTGTTTCATACATTGCATTTGATAATATAATACAATACTCATTCATCTGATGAGGTAGTTCAATAATGATTAAAATTACATTTACATTGTTCACCTCATATACAATTGAGGGATGTTTTTAAATACAAGGTTTACAAATTACAATGAAGAAGTAAACATAAGTTTCCAAGTGCGAGCTCTCCATCCATGAAGCTCTCGATGCCATGATCATAAAACTAGGGACCCAACGGAGTAAGGTGCATGTTCCACCCAACCATGTTGTACCCGTAGGTCCACCCCCCGTGCTAGGAGATAGTAATATGGTTACCTAGACATAATCTACTAAACCTAGACACTAGTACACAACTAACAAATGGTTACATTGCTTCCAGATTTTAAACAATTGAATGTACTACATACACAAGGTTAACTGTTACTTTAGGTGGAGTGTCATCACAATATTGCAAAGGTTACCCTGGTGTTTCTTCCTAGGTTCCGACCCCGAACCTTGGGTTACCTTGGTAACCTCTTACGAAACCCAGCCCCATTGCAAACCATTGTGGAATCGAATGTCTCTTAAAGAAACAAGACACCGATATGCCATTCCAGGCCTTCTGATCTTATACTCAAGACTGAACTAGCTCAAGAGTCATAAGCGAGGCATAAACATCTTGTTAAGAATTTTAATCTAACTACTGTGTTATTTAGTTATCACTGACTTACTAACTCTTTGCAAGTTACCCTGACACCACTTTGTGTGTTGGCCCTTACAAAAAGCCACTCCCCTAAACATAACAAAGATTCCTAAATTTTCTTGACTAAGGTTTACAAAGTGTACAACATACAACAGACAATTTCAACACTATTCATAATGAACATCAATTTCTATGTTCTCAAAAATTAGGTATCTAAGTACCAGCTAATATCATGTACACAAGTTAGCCAACATATGAATTCAACTTAACAAACAGAATCCCCACGGTATTAAGTTGGTCTGGAAGACTTGTTTATTTAATACTTTCCCAATTTTCCCAACAAGGAAGCAAAAATTTAAAGCAAATTGATAATTAAAGATCTACATTAGGATATACTAGATCCAATCAATCAAAATATGTGATACACAAAATCAATCATTTAAAGTATCATTTATTTTCCATTCAATACCAAAAATGAAATCTATGCTTTGCTTAATTTCATAAACATTTATTATAATGAAATTTATAAATACTTCAGAATAAAAGTTCATTCTAAGCTCAAATAACATAATCAAAATAAATCAATTGTCATAATATCTATTTCTAGATATTTAATAAATCATTCTTTTAAGTATTTCATTTATACATAATAACTCTTCCAATATATTTTTAACATTTAAATAAATACAAATAATTATAAATATTATATATGCATATTATATATATAATATATATTATGGTATTAATATACATTATATATATAATACATATACATAATAAATATAATATAAATTTATATTACAAATAACAAATCGCAGATTTAAAAATTGCATTGAAAACATAATACACAATGGAAGTTAGGGCAAAAGCCCTAACCCCGCGCACAGTGGGAAAGGGATGCCTTCGCAGCCTGCCCCATAGGCTCGGCCACGGTGGCTGAGCCATGCGCTGCCCGCAAGGGCAGCGCTGGCTCGACCCTCACCGCCGTGCCCCTGCGGGGTCAGCTGCGGGTAGCCCCCGCCCACACAGAGCTTCGGCTCTTTCAATTTTTTTTTAACATATATTTTTATAAAATACATTCACTATTAAAAAAATGAATTTAATTAAATTTCGACTGCGGATTTTTCATTTCCGTTTCCCAACTCGCCCGTACGACGATTCCAAAATAAAATAAACATAAAATTTAAAATGAATTTCTTCCACAATCCAATTTATAAATGAAATAAAATATATATGTATAAATATATATATGTTATGTATATATATTTTTATACGATTTAACAAGGTTTTCATACAGAGAATTTTTCAGAAGTTTAACGGGGTTTTCAAGGGAAATAGGGGAAATTTTCACAGAACACAATATTTTATTTTCCAGATGATTTCAATAATTTCCTTTCACACAAACTCTTTTTCCAGAAAGTAAAGAATCTTAATAAATCCCATTCCGGGAATACACAGTAAGTATTTTTCTTGAAAAATATATAGATGATTTAAATTAAAGAGATTTCTTTCACAAATATTCTTTCAAAACAACAAATTTAATCCACAAGAAGAATACCTGATATCCTGAAGCTTTAAAAATTAAATTGATGCTGAGAACCTTTGTAGTCTCTATTTCCTGTAGCCTTCCAAAACTTTTCCCGAGAACAAAACCCAAATTGCAAACAGAGATTTTTTCACAAGTATACAATATTCCAACAACATATATAGTAAAATTTTGCAAAAGCACTGATATTTTTCCCATGAAGAGAAAATAGAATAGAATCCCTCTCTGTTTTTCTAGATCCAAATTAACCTCCATGAACAATTCTTCAACAAAATTCAATAAATGCACTGGCACACATGTCGAGAAGTGCAAAATATCTTCTCCACCACTTCTCGGCAATCTTACCTATTTCAAATTGCATGCCTTTTAATTAATTAATTAAATTTATTTTAAAATTTACAATTTTCTAATGCAAAATTTATTTATTAATAAAAATTACCATTTCCACAAATCATTTAATTAAATATTGAATCCATTCACACACAATTTTAAAACAATTTAATTTAATTAATTAATTAATTTAATTAAATAAATTTAATCTTTTAAGATCAAACTATTTAACCAAACAAGCTAATTAATTAATTAAATAACAAGCAACTAATTTCTTCAACATTTAAAAATTAATTTAAATAACAGTAAATAAAACATAATTAACTATTATTTAAATTGACATTTTTCCTTTCAAGCAATTAACCAAATAGAAGAATGCAAGACGACCTATGACTCAAGCCAAAACTGACAATGTACAGTGACTGAGTTATAGACTAGACTAGGGTGAACCAAACTACTATCTCCCAATCAACATATCCGTTGAGTCTTGACACGCTCAGACTTGAGTAACCAGGTGGAGTCGGTGTCATGTACCTGCAATCCTGCAACCAAACAATAACATGCATATATATATAATCCATTGAACAGACACACCATGCGGAGAAAATCACAGATATCACAGGGCACTCGCAAGCGAGTGATGCGATTCCGTTCTCCACACCAATACACGTCACATCAGACTGAAGAAATAAATAACTGTTAGTCCATCATAAACATGTACATAGCAATAATCAACTGAAAATAAACATCTACACTATCTCAAAGCATGTCTAAAATCAGTAATCACCATACAATGTATCATCATGTCATAGAATAAATCCACTATCGCTCAAAACCAGCGATCAAAATATCCAAACAAAGTATCACAGTCTAATAGTGTGAAAACATAACAGCAGAGAACATAAGCATAAATGGAGGGGTACTACATAATCCACTTTCTTACATCCCTTTAAGTCATTCTCTCAACTCCCCTTAATCCACCCTCTTGCATCCCTTTAATTCATTCTATAAAATCCCCTTAATCCACCCTCTTGCATCCCCTTAAGCCATCCTCTTAAAGGACCCTTAAGTCATATCCTCTTACATCCCCTTAATCCACCCTATTCCATCCCTTAAGTCACTATATATGGGTTAAGGGTTTAGGGTTCATCTGCTCGGCTTTAGGTCCTATGGTTTACTTGGTTTAGGGTTTCTAGGGTTCATGAGATGCTTAGAATAACAAATCTATATGGGTTAATGGTTTAGGTTTCATATCCCAAGCTTTAGGTCCTATGGTTTAGGTTTTATGGTTTCTAGGGTTCATGAGATGCTTAATCCCTTTAAGTCATTCTCTCAACTCCCCTTAATCCACCCTCTTGCATCCCTTAAGTCACTCTATATGGGTTAAGGGTTTAGGGTTCATTTACGAGTCTTTAGGTCCTATGGTTTAGGGTTTGTAGGGTTCATGAGATGCTTAGAATAACAAATCTATATGGGTTAATGGTTTAGGGTTCATCTCCTAAGCTTTAGGTCCTATGGTTTACCTGGTTTAGGGTTTCTAGGGTTCATGAGATGCTTAGAATAACAAATATATATGGGTTAATGGTTTAGGGTTCATCTGCTAGGCTTTAGGTCCTATGGTTTAGGGTTTAGGGTTTCTAGGTTTCATGAGATGCTTAATCCCTTTAAGTCATTCTCTCAACTCCCCTTAATCCACCCTCTTACATCCCTTTAAGTCATTCTATCAACTCCCCTTAATCCATCCTATTAAAGGACCCTTAAGTCATATACTCTTACATACCCTTAATCCACCCTCTTGCATCCCCTTAAGACATCCTCTTAAAGAACCCTTAAGTCATATCCTCTTACATCCCCTTAATCCACCCTCTTGCATCCTTAAGCCACTATCTTAATTCCCCTTAAACCATCCTCTTAGGACCCATTAAGACATATCCTAGGGTTCATGGCATGCATCCCCTCAATCCACCCTCTTGCATCCCTAAATTCATTCTCTTAACTCCTCTTAAATTCTCTCAGGACCCCTTAAGCTATATCCTCTTAGGTCCCCTTAATCCATCCTATGGAAAACATCACTTGAATTTGTAAGGAATTTATAAGATCTAATTTTCTAAATTTTACTATATATTGTTATTTTCTTGCACAAATTATTTAGTTAAATGAATCATAAAAAATATAGTTACTTTACTTACATTAATTATTTTTGCAAGTTCTCATCAAGTTGGTCTACCATGTGATTTTCAGTGTAAATTTTTTATCAAGAGACTATGTAAATATCAATTTGTGGTCTTGAGCTAAAAGTTGATAAGCTTTAATTGTATCTACATGCACATATGTTTCATCATGTTATATAGTTGTATTAAACATCACTATACATTATATATGTTTTTTCGATGTATGAACTTCAATGAACTTATTAGTCACTTTTTAAATATCTTGTTCCAATTTTATCTTATAGAAATCATGTCTTATATTTACCATATTTTATATAATTATTCAATTGTATAGATTATACATTTTATACATACATATATTTTTATTCAGTGATTCAAATATTTTTTAGAATTGGAAAATAGTTAAAATTACCTGCTCTTAGTTTATTATGAATATGATCTAAACTATTTAAGGAATGTTTTAATTTGTCACCTAACCATGTGATAAATTATTGGAATTTAAGAGTTAATAATTTTAAGACATGTCTAAACTTAATTCAACAATGGCATGTAAATATATATATGAAATTTTATTCTAGATAAGAATTTATATAGTGCATATTACTTGAAAATTAGATAAAATATATATACATACATGAGTGTATATAATCATCAAATGAACATAACACGATCATAATTGAGTGCGTATATAATCATCATATCAAAGTCATCTGATATAAATAAACACAAATATGATCATATTAATCGATATAATGTATGTGAAATGGTCCATGAAATAACATGTTCAAAATGTATATGTCAAGTCCAACACATATATTTAAATAAAACTAGATCTATAGTCCATAAAATTTATTAAAACCATCTAACTATCAAGGTGATCAGTCAAATCAAGTATCCTCTTTGCTCCACATGAACTAGATGTACCCATATCATGCTATAGAAGAGTACAAGAAACTTGAAATTAGATTTAAAGTTATTTAGAAATTTTTATTTAATTTAACATATAAACTTGAAAATATAAACATGATAAAAATAAATTTAATTAAATATCTAGTAAATATAGTAAAAATTATTTTTAGTATGCATAAATTACCATATGATCATGTGAATCTACTAGCACATTTTGTTCAATAGGTAGTATAACTGTCAATTGAGAAGGTCCAAATGCTTGATCTACTATTTCCTACATATTCAAATAAAGCAAAAAATACGTTAGAACCTCAAATATATATATTTAAAAGGTTCCTAAAAATTGTATAGGAGATTTAGTAAAGTTTACAACCTCGAATTTTATGGCCTCATGATCACGCACTTGAGATTTCCCATGCATAAAAGATGATGATGTCTCAGGGGCACTCGCCATGGGTATTGCATGAAATCCCTGCATATAGATACAACAATGTATAGATCATTCACACATGTATACAAATTAAAATTAAATTAGATCTATGATGTGTATTTATTTTAAACTTAACAAAGTTTTGAAAACATGCACCTGAGTTGATGATGACTTAGGAGCGCTCACCATGACTTGAGGTTGGTTGGTACTCAATATTGCATGACCTTCCTACATCTAGATACAATGTATCATTTCACACATGTGTACACATTCAAATTAAATTAGATATGTCCACATAAATTAAAATATATATTATTTTGTACTTGACCAAAAGGTGAGCCCAATTCTAAAAAACTCAAAATATAGACATGATCATATTGATATTCAGGCATCGTGTGATCATGCATCTACACCAAACACTTCTTGAATTAATATTATATTATATATATAATTTAATGTTATTATTTACATGAATTTTGCACATTTCAAACAAATTATTTAAATGTGCCTGTATAAGAATAAAATTGCACCCTTGCTATTTCGCTTACATTCTTGCGTCCACTTTAGTGTCCACTCCCTTAGCATCTCGAGTAGGGTCATTTTAGCACTTGCGTCAGCCTTTTTCCCTTCTCAGGATGCTCCAACACCCTTTTCAACAACTACCCTCGCATGTTAGCTTTTGCATCAGACTTTGTGCCTTTCTGGTTCACGTTGTTTTGTAGGATGACGTGTCTGGACACTAGCACACCACGTGGACATTTGCGCGCTGTGCTAGCATCTTGCAATGTGTCAACACTCAGATGACCATTTCCAAGCATGTTTTCCACTTGTCAGCTAAGTTTTTCGATGGAAATGGCTCAGGATTCCCTTTAACCACCTAGGAAGCTTCCTTTTGCTTCTTTTCTCTCTTTAAAAGATGTCTTTTCACTCCATTTGCAGCTTCTAACTTCTTCCAAGTCTTGTGGCACTTCTCTTGCTTCATTCTAGCTTTTAGCCTCACTCCATCACTTGCTTGCACAACTTAATATAGCTTGTGGTAGTAGCTTCAAGCTCTCTCAAGCTCTCTTAGCTCCCTAAAATGAACTCATATCAAAATAGTTGGGTTTTAAACCCAACTCAAACTCAACCCATAACTTTCTCAAAAAGTAAAGGGGAACCTCACAATTTCCATGTGGTGGAGTATCAGACACTATCCACCATCTATCCCAAAAAAATTGCAGTTATTTGTGGGTACCTACACCATTGGGTGATCCCACAATATTGGTTTACAATTTTTGGCCAAATTGGACACTGAATTGATTTTTTCTAACTAAATCTTCACTTTTGGGCACCTATAGCGGCTAAACTATGAGGAATTTGAAGATGATGCAAACTAGTGATTTGTGACATTTTTTCTATAAATTCTAAATATATTTTTTTCAAAAATTTTGGAATCAAATTACACTTCTTTTTCTATCTCCTTCGAAAACTAGTGTTTTTCAATAAACACCATTTTTAAGGAGTGGCACTCACTGTATACAACATAAAATTTTTTCCATGAAGGATAAAATTCTAATTTTTTCAAATTTAGATTTGTAACTACGATATCTAGCACTTTCATTTGGTTTCATAGTGTTTTATTGAATATTTTTTCCTTAATAAAGTTTCGAAGTCAAACCAATTGCAATTCAGACATAGGCGGACCGTATAGAACATAATTTTTTTTTTGTTGGATCAAGGACTTCAATATCTAGTGCATTGATATTTTTCATTTTTTTTTGATAATCTGCTATTTTTTCACATGTGCAAAACAAAGAGCTTGATTTTTGGTGAAAAACCTATGTTTAATCAAACTAAAAATTTACAAATACATAATAAAACCAAAACATATTAAAATTATATTCGTTGGATAGCTCGTTCCGAGGACTACCATCATCTAGTTGGGTCTATGAAGTCTCCTCCATTTTCATCCTCAACTTGAGCTTCGAAGGGAAAAATTCTGGAGAAATTTGGTGCTAGAGGGGGGGAATGGGGAAAAAGGGGTGTTCGATCGAATGGGGGTTCAAACGAACCCTTGTTCAATCGAATGGGGGTTTGAGTGAACCCTAGTTCAATTGAACACCTTCAAAATAATGTTAAAAAATGTTGGTCGGGTTGGTTCGAGTGGACTCTTGGCCGACCTCTGCTCAAACCCTTGGCCGATGAATCCATTTTAATTTTATTTTTTTTCCCATATGCATAGTATGTTTGCAATAGTGTTATTTTATTATATATAATATTAATACTATACTTTTTAATCTCTATAATACATAATATATCTATATAATAGTTATTAAAAATATATAAATCATATATATTATTAAGAAGTATAAATAATATACTATATATGTATATATTATAAATAATTACAATAAATATTATAATATCAATATACTTTTGAATTAAATACATTAAAAAATATATTTTGTAAATAAATATAAAATTATAAATAAACAAAATTTAAAATAAAAATAATAATATAATATAATTTATAAAAAGAAAACATTTAGTTTAAATATAAAATGTTTAGTTTAAATATAATATTTTTCAAATATTATTTTCCCTCATCAATAATGAGGTAGTGCTTGTTTGTCATATAATTAAAATATGCAATTGATTGAGAAAGGTCATCAACAAACAAGACTTTGACATAGGAATCATAAATATCATTTTAGAGATTTCTTATTACCAATTAATGAATGGCGTACTGTGAACGATGGGGATGAGAAAAAACCGACGAGTAAAGTATCAATATATGGAGAGAGAGACAAAGAGATAGAAAAACAAAGATAATTAGAGATAGGTAAATAGAGATGGTGAGAGGGAGAGAGAAA
>VDFB02353160.1:202045-304140 GCA_007258455.2 Sequoia sempervirens
GGAGAGAGATAGAGGGTGAAGGGTTAAGGTTAGAGGGTAGAAGGTTTAAGGGTTTAGGTTTTAAGGGTTTAGGGTTAAGGGTTTAGGGTTGAGGGTAGAGGGTTTAAGGGTTGAGAGTTTAAGGTTGAGGGTAGAGGGTTTAGGGTTTAAGGGTAGAGGGATTAGAGTTGATGGTAGAGGGTATTGGGTAAAGGGTAGAGGGTAGAGGTTTAAGGGTAGATGGTTAAGGGTTTAGGGTTTAGGGTTAAGGGTAGAGGGTTTAAGGGTTTAGGGTAGAGGGGAGAGAGATAGAGAGGGAGGGAGTGGGAGAGAGATAGAGGGTAGATGGTAGAGGGTTTAAGGGTTTAAGGTTAAGGGTAGAGGGTAGAGGGTTAAGGGTACCTTGAGCATAACTCCCCAAGGAAACATGTCATCCTTGGATTGTTGACATGAAATGACCAATCAGAAGTTAGTTTCCATTTTCTCTCTTTTTTCCCATGTATCTCTTATATTTCTCTCTCATGCTCTCTTTCTTTGCCTAATCCCTTCTCTTTCAATCTCTCTCTCTCTCTCTCTCTCTCGATATCTATCTATCTATCTTAAATTTTATCCTTCTCTCATTCTCTATCTTTTGAGTTTTTCTCTCTTTATTAGTTGATAGGCTACATATATTGCGAGATTTGAGGCTGAAATAAGTTTGATGCCTACAAACCACTATTGAGTCATTGGAAAACAAGTTTCAACTTCCATTTAATGGTAAACCAACTGCATTTTAATGGTAAAATCCTTTAAATATTAGGGAAAAGCCTGCAAAATCTCCCTTTTCACATAGAAGTCATATAAATATTGATTTGGCAATTGGATGGGAACATTCTATTTCCATTTGTAGTATTTTTTGTCAATTTGATGGCAAATTTATTTTTTTATTTGCATTGATTTATGTTTTAAATCTGTGTGCAAATATTTTATAATTAGATAATACTTAATTTCTTTAAAGAAAAAATCTAGATATGTCGAAATTTATTTCATTCCATTATTTAACACTTATTATTAATTGTTTAATTACACCACATGCAACTAGAATTTGTAGCACATCCAAAACACATACTCTCTAACATATTAACATACATTTAGTTTTCTATCGGCATATTCCTTGAACCTCCTTTAGGTGCAAGTGCTAGTATATATACCTCTCTCTCTATAGAATTGTCTCCCCCTCTATAATAACTTTTCTAGCTATAAGTGGAGTTGAAATTTCAAATGAAATAAAATATTCTTGAACTTAAGAATTCCATGGAACAAATATAAGTTGTATATAATTGTTATTTAGGCAAAATGATTTTAAAAAACTTCACTAGGTTTCAAACAAGTATTGAAAGCAAATATATAAGCTTACATGCAAGCAAAAAAAGTGAGATAATTCTATAAGTGTAGTTGAGCTTTCAAATGAAATCAAAGATTCTTGAACTTAAGAATTCCATGGAACAAATATGTACATATAATTGGAATTTAAGCAAAATGATTTAAAAAAAATTCACTAGTTTGCAAATGCAATTGGAAATAGATGATAAGGAATTTAGGCAAAATGAGTTTAAAAATCTTCACTAGATTGAACAAGTATTGCATATGAGTTTACACATGCAAGCAAAAAAAGTGAGAGATGATGCTATAAGTGGAGTATCTAAGCTTTTTTCAAATGAAATCAAAGATTCTTCAACTTAAGAATTCCATGGAACAAATATGTATATATAATTGGAATTTATGAAAAATGATTTTAAAAAACTTCACTAGGTTCACAAATGCAATTGGAAATAAATGATAAGGAATTTAGGAAAAATGAGTTTTAAAACTTCATTAGATTGAACAATTAATGCATATATGAGTTTACACATGCAAGCAAAAAAAGTGAGAGATGATGAGCTATAAGTGGAGTTGAACTTTGAAATGAAATCAAAGATTCTTGAACAAGTACTTGAATTCCATGGATCAAATATGTAATTGGAAATATCTACTCAATTTAAGGGTCCCAATGTGTTTCAACCACTAATTTGTGTCCAACCAAATTTAAAATACTTGTCATCAACATATATTATAAGTAACTAAAACAATCCAGAGTTCAAACAAGTTACTGTAAGTTCTCATTTGAACATGTATACATGTACAAGTGAACTTGAAAATCATGGATATAATCTAAATTAAACATTCTGGTTTAGACCACTCTTCAATAACATGTAATTTTTTTTTATGATCATCACTATCTAGTCTCCATTTTTTTCATCCATGTGCATGTGGAACTGCATGAAGATGTAGGGCGTAGCAATTATTAGGTGACTATATTGATATACCTTGTTATCAGGTTGATAGTCAACAAAATGAATCCCATGTTGAACAAATTTGACTTGTTTTAGATATATCTTGTGCACTACAACAAAACTTGCACGGTAAACATGAACTTGAGGTAAGACACGTGAACGTGTACAACATTTACGTGCTCAGGATATGTACAATATATATTTAATGTTTTTAATGTAATGTACACATGTACACAATGTATATATATAATTTTAAATTCAAACTCACCTGTGGGAAATAACATTCCATCGCTTGTTTCAGGTTGTGTTAGCTTATTCCTCTCTTATGTGCAATACAATAAATAATAGCTAACACCTTCTATATTTCTAGGCTCTGCTATGACTGCAAAAACATCTCCTATACACCAAATTTACACAAAAAAATTCTAAAAAAATTAGAAATGTCTCTAGACTTTAAAGATCATTATATATATATATATAATATTCAAATTATTGAAAACTTACACATGTACCTTTTCTAACCAATCCTGAAATATGGTCATGTAGACACATGAAATTAACATCATGCATTTGATCAGGTCATATTCATCAATTCATCAAATAAATCAAGTTTATTTATCAATCTCCTAAAGTCACCAACTTACATTAAATAAATCAAACTTGATTCTATCATCATCCTTTTAATTTGTTGGTGTGAATAATTGTCTTGTACCTAGCTAATTCATTCACTAGATAAATTAGGGGACATATTCACATGGTTAAGTTTACTTAGGTAAAAGATTCTTTCTAGAAGTCTTAGTTGGCTTTTCTAGAACTTATCTTATCTAGCTAGGATGCATCATTTCCTAGGTGATTAGGTTGTTGGTTGTCTCATGTCATAGGATTATGACATTTGTCAACATCATGTTCATTACTACGTCTCAACCTTGCTTTTATAAGCAAGGCATCTCATGTACATTGGCATAGCAATTCAATAGCAATCAATATCAAGCAATAGCAATCAATTCAACCATTAATCAATCTTGCATTGTGAAGCAAGCTTTCTTGCCATTCTCTCTCTTGTGGAAGTGGTTTTGGTCGCAACTGATCTTGGGGGTGTTGGGGAGTCACCATTTACTCCCACATGGTATCAGAGCTCTCCAGGTGTTGCAAATTCCTTCCCAGATTTGAGGGTTTGTTGTTGGCTTGATTTTTTTTGTTGGGTGCTGATTGGTGTTTCAATAACCTCACGGTTGAGATCAGAAGGCTCTGCAGATGAATTTTGACTGTAAATTCATCTATTTTGGGTAAAGTTGTTTTTGAGGCAATTTTTTTTTGCTGGGACAGCCTCCCAAGCAGTACGATTTTTCCAATTTCACAAAAACATATTTTCTACATATTGTATTTAAATATTTGGGGAAAATATTTTGTATTCGAGAAAAATAATTCTACAATATTTATTATAATTTTGGGGCTTTTATTCAAAATATTTTTTGGGCGGACATATTTAATTGCTGCAGCGTCGGACAGAGAATATTCCGTCCCCTGCGTTATCATTCACACTTGGCCTTTCTTATTGTCCACAATCTATAATTGTCAGTGCAAAGGCCTTAATAGGCATACATTATCGGTGGTACTGTGTTTTTTTCCCGGTCGGGTACGATCTTCAGCGCTATCAAATTGGCATCGGTCAAGTGGTCGGTGTACCTGTAGTATTTTTGTATTCCATCGGCAGCCAATGTTGATCGGCGTCCCTGTGTCATACATATCGGCGGTGAGATCTGTACACTGGTTGATGTCACATCCGTCGACATTGTCAAATCGGAGTTTTTTGCATGGCAGTCGGGCACCACCATTGCTTCTTTTTCATCGACAGTGTATGATCTGGTCAGATCTGCATTCGTCAGTTTTGTATAACAGGTGGTACATTAGCAGGTTCCTAGATGGTATGCGGTGTAAATTCCATAGGTAGTAGTTGGAGGGTACACTAGTCACAGGTACTTCATATCGCCGGTCACACCAAACAACTGTTCACTACGATCTTTTGTCATAGCTTGGTACGTTAGTCATTTCCGTCGCTATCTAATCACCTCTTTGTGGTCAGCTTATGCATTCGGTAGGTATGATTTTATTATCGGTATTATCAATAGGTTTTTATATTAAAACTTTGTATTAAAATACCAACTATAAAGGTTGTTTAGGCCGACAATAATGTGATTAGCCGTTGATAAAATATGTAATAGCCGACCATATAATTTGTAACGGTCATTTACAAAGTCTTTTGTATTTTTGGTCAGTGGGTTTTGACTCCTAAGTGGTGTTTTTTTGTGATTTTTCCCGACAAGGTCACATGGATGGCCGAATTGTAGCCCCCAGGTGCCAAAAATTTGCACCAATTTAGCCTTCAGAATTTTGTGTTTGCCCCCATAGTGCCTTTTATAGGCCTTTTTTTCATTTTTTCATAACTTTTGCATACGGAGGCAAAAAATTTCAAACGAAATATCGTCGGAAAGGTGGAGATCTGAATTTTTCAGTGGTGTAGATATTTTGCAGAGATTTTGTAGTTTTGTGCCTCTTTTTCCAGGTTGAATCCAGATCATCATTTTTCACCTCCGAGCTCATATTTTTGTGCTTCGATCTCCTATTTGCTCCAAATTTGCGGCATTGGGAAGGTATTGAGGAGTACTTCAGATCTACTCATGCAATTTTTGTAGATTTTTTTCCATATTTTCATATTTTTAGTTTGGTTTTGATTTGATAGTTTGGAATACTTTGTTGTAAATTTGTAAAAAAAGTGTAATCTTGTTTGGGACAAAGGGGTTGATTTCTTGTATTGTGCGGGAAAATTACTATTCTATCTAATTGTATCATGGATTTGAAAAAGGTTGTACTTCTAACTCCATATAACTATCATGAGTGGAAATCTCAAATGGAGTTGTTATTGTTAAAATCAAAGTTGCAAAGAATAACATTTGGTCAAGATCCAGAACCTGCAGGAGCAAAAGAGAAAATAAAATGGCTTGATAGAAGGGATGAAGCTCTTGGTACTTTGAAGTTGTCCATTTCTCCAGATCTTAGATATCATGTTGCATCTTGCACTCATCCTAATGAAGCTTGGACTACTTTAGAGAGTCTCTTTGGTAAACTAGATAAGATGAGGAAATTTAAGTTGGAGAATGAACTAATGGGTCTTAATCCTTTAGATTTTGACAATGTCCAAGACTTTTTCTCTAAGCTCAATTCTCTAAGATTGTAGTTATCTAATTGTGGGGTCACTAAAGAGGATGAACAGTAGATTCTTTCTATTCTTGCTAAGCTTGGTCCTGATTATTTAGTGTTTGTTTCTACTTTCTATGCTACAATGGATGCCCTTGGAAATGCATACAAAATGCCTTCTCTTGATGAATTTGCAGCTCAACTCACAAGGGAACAAGCAAAGTTGGTACACATGGGAACATTGAAGTCTTCTAGATCTCATGCTCTTGTTGCAAAGGAGACAAAGGCTTCAAGTGGAAAAGGAAAGAAGCAGAACAAGGCTCCCAAGTCTAATGAGCAAGGTAAAGATTCTCCTTCACATAGCACTCCTGAGTCCACATCCTCTTCAAAAGAGGAATCATCTAAAAAGAAGAATTTTAAATGTGCATATTACAAAAGATTAGGACATGATGAACATAGATGTTATAATAAGAAGATTGATGAACTCACACACCACCTTCAAAATAATAACATTAAGCTGCCCTCATTAGTGTCTTCTACTTATTCTTCAACATCTTAATCGACAACTCCCTCATCATCATCTCAGTCATAGGACACAAGATCTACTTCTAGGCTACACAAAATGAAAGGACAAGCACTCCTAGCCTCTGCAAGTCCTGAATCTCATAGATGGCTTCTTGATTCAGGGGCATCTCATCATATGGCATCTTCTATGGATATTTTCTCTTCTTTTGAGCCTTGTAATTCACCTCATATATTGATGGGTAACAATACATATATGAAGGTAAGTGGAAAGGGCTCTATTGACATGGGGGAAGGGACCTTCAATGATGTGCTTTGTGTTCCTTCCTTGTCCACTAATCTCCTTTCTATTTACCAAATTACTCATGGGGGTCAAGGTAAAACAATTGAGTTCACTCCAGATGGGATGTACATAAGGGACTTGGAGACTAGGGATATTGTTGCGATCGGGATGGTTGATCATTCATCTCATGTATATTCCTTTTCACATTTTGCTTCAGAAGATGATAATGGTACTTTGACTGCATCACACACTCCATTGAGTGTAAACCGCGTTTCTGAGGAGAAGTTTGGTCATCTACACCTTGGTATTCTAGAGACCAATGTTGAGCTTCCTACTCCTCCACCTCCTACTTCTTCAGCCATTGATTCTTCTATTGAATAGGATGATCATAGTTTTTCAGATCTTGCTTTCTAGGATGAGTATTTGACAGGGATTTCTAACTTGTTCATGGAATCTCATACTGCAGATTTGGAGGACACACTTGAGGGGATTTCTCTACTCTTTGATGATAGTTTCAACACAACTATTACACCATCTACTTTGTCTCTGGATATTGACATTCATGAGTCTCCTCCATCACTTGATTTTTCATGTTTCTTGGTTGATGTTGACCATGATTATGTTGTGACTCATTCAAGCTTAGAGATTCCTCATCAGTTTTTAGAGGCATACATGTTGAGCGTTCATGCTTCCTCCTTTCAGTTGGACATGGAGTGGATTCTTCATCAACTTGTGGATTTGTTTCTTCCTAAGGGAAGATGTGTTGCTTGCAGAAATTGGGTCATCTTTTGTTTTTAGGCATTCTTCATCAGCATTGGATCTTCTTCATCATGGGGGGGATATCTTATCTCTCTTCTTCCCTCTTATGGGGGGTAATTTATTGTATATACATGATGCATGTTGTCCTTGGGGGGTATCATTGAGTCCTCCATACATCATGTTTCTTTTCTTTTGTTTTTCTCTCTTTTGGAGAGGAGTTTTGTCCCACAGGGTTTTCTCCTTTTCTCCGCTTGTGAGAGATTGTTTGTTTACATTTGCATTGTAAATGGGTACCTAACATGGCCTAGTAGCCAGGACCCATAGTCATAGTCTTTGCATAGTGTGCATAATAATCTTCTCCCTAAGTTGCACTTAAGGGGGGGTGTTGGTGTGAATAATTGTCTTGTACCTAGCTAATTTATTCACTAGGTAAATTAGGGGACATATTCACATGGTTAAGTTTACTTAGGTAAAAGATTCTTTCTAGAAGTCTTAGTTGGCTTTTCTAGAAATTATCTTATCTAACTAGGATGCATCATTTCCTAGGTGATTAGGTTGTTGGTTGTCTCATGTCATAGGATTATGACATTTGTCAACATCATGTTCATTACTACATCTCAACCTTGCTTTTATAAGCAAGGAATCTCATGTACATTGGCATAGAAATTCAATAGCAATCAATATCAAGCAATAGCAATCAATTCAACCATTAATAAATCTTGCATTGTGAAGCAAGCTTGCTTACCATTCTCTCTCTTGTGGAAGTGGTTTTGGTCACAACTGATCTTGGGGGTGTTGGGGAGTCACCATTAACTCCCACATAATTAAATAAATCAAGACTTTATTTAATTAAATTTCAAAAGTCATATTCCATCCCTTTTTGATTTAAATAAATCCAAATATTCAAGTCAAAGGGGTGAAAGCATCTAATCATCATTAAGCTAATATAATCCTGATTAACCTAACCTAACCACCCATCACATCCTCTAGATTTTGCCATTTGCACCAATAAATCATTTTAATTCATTTATAAATTTAGCATTTTCCATCAACATGGCATCTTTGAGGAATATTCCCTCAAATTTGAATTCAAAAACAAGTGGACATGTACATCCAACAAAGCAATTAATAAGCTCTTGCATGTCCCTTGCACAAGTCAAACTCAACATTAACTATCAAATTCAAATTTGAATCTCCCCCTCTTTGGCACATTGGCCAAAACTTGCACATCCTTCAACCTATGACAAGTTGACAAGTGGCCTCATCTCATTGGCTAAATATTTTTCCCACTTTCATCCATTTGGCTATTTCTTTCATCAAAGCATTCTATAAATGGAAGGCTTCATTCATCAACAAATCCTCCACAACTCCACAATTTGATCCTCCAGAATCTTATGCAAAGTCACTCTCTTCATTTGAGAGCTAATTTTTCCCATTTATCATCTTAGCATTCCATATAATTCTTCATAGCATTTTCATCATGGAGCTTAAGCAAGGATTGGGAAAGGGCTTCTTTCCATAGAAGCACCAATCCATTATAAGATGTTGGTTTGATTATTAGAATGATGTTTTTCTATGTCTTGCTTGCTTCTTTTGCATTATTCTTGTGATCAGATGAATCTTATAGGGAATATTTTGTTTGCTTTGGTTTACTAACAATGCTAAAGGATTTTTTTTTGAGCTAATGCAGATTTAAGGTTCTACATTATGGCGCTAAAAGGAGGGCTTGAACCTATTTTGTAATCTGCTCTATTTATATTTTGTAATCTGCTCTGTTTGCATTTTGAAATTTGCTTTTCTTTTTTTTATATTGTCTTAATTAAAATATGGTCTATAATTTTTCTGGGAGGATTATAAATGCATCTTGAGGTCCTGAATACGAAGTTTCTTGAATCTGTGGTGGCTTGCATACAAATGAAACACTTTTTGAATTCCTTTTAGCAGAGCTATTAAACAAACAATAGATATATTAACAGTTTCTGGAGTTCTCCTTTTTGTGTATTCATTCTAACTCTGTGTTTGTCAGTTAAAGTCTTGGATCCATTCTTAGTTTGAACTTTTTTTTAGGCATTAGATACTCACATCATCAATAGAAGGAGGATTCTTCATTACTTTAGCTACTTCACACCTAGCATGGTTGCAGGTTGTATAAAGAACAAATTTTCCCTGTTTATTCAGAATTACTCCATACTCCTCTGAATAGTTTGACAGTGGCATGTCACTCGTCTGCATCTTTTTAGGTGCTTGGAATGAGCCATCATGAATGATCACGTGGCACTCTATTCTTGTGGAAGTCTTGTCCCATCAAATTAATCTCTTCAAACTGCATATGCAGATTTTGAAATATTACTAGCTGTTGTAGGTCGAGTCTATTGTGTGCTTAAAGCTTCTCCTATCAGATGTTTAGTGAAGAGTCCAGATTCATTCCAATGTGAAGCTTCTTTACATCTGAAAATAGCATCGTGAAAGGTTCTTCTTGTAGCTTTTTGTGCAAGCCCGCAATATGCATCATCAAGTTTTTTTTCTTGTCACAATTCCTACAATAATATCCCACATCCAAACCAATGCTTCACTCAATTTTCAACACTAGGCCAACGCATTTATCTCACATATGTGTGTTGACTGCAGCTTTTTTTTCATTCAATATTGAGCTCTCATTAATATCACTGTCTTCCACACTCGTTCCTCTGCACACCCACATTCGACTTCCTTTGTTTGTTGATCCAAATCCTGTCTACATGCATACATTTGTTTACTGGTAATATACATCTGTCATCCTTGGTCAATTGTGTGACTCACTAACAATTCTTCAATATGAAACAGATAAAAAATTATGTCAAACAGATCATGTACCTTGTCTATGCACCCATACAAAAGAAACTCTCTCATTGTAGTCCGTAAAGTAATGTGTAATACACACACAAGTCATCTAGTGGTAGAGTCATGAATACATAATAGTGATAGAGAATTACAATACAAAATCTTTTAGCGTGGGCAGTGCTCTTTTTTCTTTTCTTTTAGTTAGTATCTTGTGAGCCACGCGCCAAACTTTTCAAAGCGCCTCCATTGCTGCTCAGAAGAAAAGACAAAAAGAAAAGGGAGTCAACATATAGAGGGAGTTTTAGGCAGAAAAGAAAAAAAAATTCATTAAGGATGTTGTGCGAAGGTTGTGGAATACGGGTTTACACCTGCTAATTGTGTTGAAATTTATCTATTCTCTATTTTTTGCTTTACACCTGCTAATAGATTGTAGAAAGCGGTTGATGTAGTCGATGTGGGCAGTAAATTTTTTTTCCTGTTTCTGCTTAGAGATAAAACTTCAAGCTTTGTTCTCACTGGTGCGATGTCTCTCTTGAGGCATAACCCATGTGATTTTCTTGATGTATTCTCCATAGGGTGCATTTCAAATCCTTTTCAAATCCGCAAAGACAAGTGCATGTAGTACAAATCTGTCGTATACTTACCAAAGAAATCTGATATCTACCCTTGATATGTCTGTCTAGTGAACTGCACTATTAGAATTTGAATTCTATATAAATTGTGCCATCATAACATCTATTTAGTTCGCTGGTAGCATTAAAGGATCTGAGCAGTACTCCCCTAAAAATTCTAAGACCAGCTAGAGAGGACTGTCGGTTTCAGTGATATGATGAGATATTGGAGGGCGTGATTTCTAGAGGGAAATAGAAATCTTCATTTCAAAAAATCATTCATGAACATGTCTCTTTTTTAAAGCACAAAATCTCTGAGGGGAGGCGTACATCCTGCAAGTATCTCAGGCCATCATAAATATCTCTGTTTTTCTTAGTATTATTGTTGGTCTCATTTGCATTATTGTTTCTATCATTAAAAGCTCTGCAGATCATGTTTGCATCATGAGTAAATGTTAGCATTGACTATTGCAATTATGATGATGGTTTTTTGTTAATTTATGTGATTTTTCTTGTTCTTGGTGGGCGGGTGAATCTATTTGATCTTGATTTGATCTTGTTAAAATCATTCGGGAAATGGGACAGGTATTTAATTTTGAGATGTATCTGAATTCTTTTTTTTCTTGTGTAGGTGGTGACAATATGCTTTTGTCTTTGACTTGACTGATAGAAAATCAACAAGTAACATTGAAATTAAAGCAACATTTGGTACCATATGTTATTTGCTGATGTAGTGAACCCTTTTGCTAGTATATATCTTTAATATATATGCTAGGTATTAATTGGATTGATTTGGTAAATCCACATCTCAATAATATATTAATTGGATTGTTTTAATTCACTCATGATTCAAATATTCTCTTATGTTATATCACTATACTTATGATTTATTGATCTTCTAATAAATGTCATAAATTTATATTATTACATTTATTATGATTACCTTGAGATAGTGAAAGTTTTTAAGAGATATATTCTTTGTGGTTGATTTATTAAATCAATACCTCTAGCAATGTGGATTATGTAGAGAAACTTTGATGGGGGGAAAAAGTGAATCTAGCAAGTATGATATCTTTTCAATGAAGTCAATATCAGAGCAGGATCCACCTATAAATTATCCTTTTATCATCCAAATCATTTGTTCTTTCAAATTGAAATCATGTCATTGTTTGGAGTTAGTGATCAAAATGAATTTAAGGTTCTAATCCTCACATGATTGTCTTTTCTTTTTATAGGAAAATGAAGAAAATCAAAAAGATGGAAAAAGGCGAAGGTTGATGTCAAAATCACACATTGAAATCAAGCAAAAACAAAAGCAAGATTGGAGTTGAAGAATTGAATATCAAGATTGAAATTGAAAAGCATTTTTTAATGCTTGGAGCTTCCATTTTATGCTTTAATTTTCTGTTTTGAATCAGCTCACCTCTTTTGGGCTCTAAAAAGAATGTTTCGGTTTTTGCTACAAAGGCTTAAAATTGAACTTAGAAACTTACTAGCTTCAATTTGGGTTCCAAAATTGGACAAATTTTCACTTTTCCTTTGGAGTTTTAAAATGAATTCATCATTTCTTTGAGGCTTAAAATGAACATGTGTTTTTCATGTTTCGTAATCTCTTATTCAAAGTAATCTCATCTAAAAAGGCGTATGCACTTCTCTCGCACTTCATGACGATCTTGAAAACCAAAAGTCTTTTTGATGACATTAAGTTGCACAAAAGATTGCCTCCACACTTCAATTTGGGTTTAAAATTGAGCAAGATATTGTGTGAGTGTGAGTGGGGGCATTATCGTGTATATTCTCTCTTTGTTGCCATCAAAGATTGATCGAGTTACGGATTTTGTCTTTAATCTCTTTTGTTTATCCTAGAGGGCCTGCCTTGGGGAAAAAGTACTCACCTAAGGGAACAACTCAACCAGTAACACTCTAAAGCCAAGAGTATTTCAAATCAAGATATAAATGTGGGTATTGGAGTAAACACCAATATCACGTGGTTGATTCTAACAAGATGGATCCGAAAGGGGACTCTCGCCATATGGGTCAATCTCCACGAACGAAAAGTCCTTATTAAAACCCATGTGCTAGAATTTTCCAAAATCTTTGATCTATTTGTTGGTGCAAGAACGGTCAATCTGAAGCTGCCCCACACTTTTACAGTCTTTAGTAGAAATGGAAAACATGCCATGGGAGTTTCATGGATGTTGATGCTTGGCTTCCCCGTATAAGTGAGTGCCATGGAGGGGAGCTAGTGGGGTCAAGCATCTAACCATTCGCTAAAGATAGGGGTAGCTGGACTTGTCCAAGTGGGGATTCAACAAATACTTTCTTTCATATCCATAGGGTTGTACTTATTCTTGGGTTACAAAACACAGTGCTTGGATCCAAAACATCAAAAACAAACATTCAACATGTGCATCAAATCTCAAACCCTTTAGGAGAAGCAAATATCCTTGAATGAGTTCACATGTTATTGCTTGCCCTTGGGATTTGTATCCTTAGAGGCTTCTAAACATTCGGATTTCATCTCAATTTTCTCCTACTAAGGTCAACATTAGGAAACCTTTTCCTTGATTTCCTCGATTTCCGCATAATGCATTTTGTGGGATAAAAGAAAGTTAGGACATTGGACATTCAGTTGAAAACTTAATCAAGAAGTTTTTGTGATAAAAAAAATCCATTAAGCAAAGATTGAATCAATTGGACCCCACACATGTGCTTGGCATCTTTTGGTTATATGGTTTTCATGCAAACATTGATCTTTTGATTTTGAATTACTCTTAGAGAAAGGCATGTTCTTCACTATCTTGGTCTCATAAACAAGTCCTTCCTAGGTTCATTTAGGATCAAATCAAACACTTCATCCATCCAAACATCTATCAAAATCCATCTCACCAAACAACTTTAGAGCTTTTGGAAACATCATTCTAGACTTGGGTAAATCATCAAAATCAAAATCACCTTGTTTAGTTAGGTGTATGGGAATGCATCCTTTCTCATACATTTAATTGAATTAGAAATCCTTTGAACAAGCTCATCCTAAGATCACATCCAAAAAATTAGGGTTTACAAGTTCATAATCCAATCAAACCAATCAAAATCAAACCCTAAGTCTAGCATTGATCCAAAGTCCCTAAAACATTCAACACTCATATCATTTACACCTTTCATCCCTCATCTCGTCATTAGTCCTAAAGAACCCTAGAGGTCACTTTTGTAATAAGGTCAAAACACACGAGGAACATGGAATATAAACTTGATCCATACATCATGAGTAATCCAAATCAACTAAACATTCAAATCCTTACAACGCTGATTGATTATCAAAACTCACACTTATACAATCCATACATGGGATCATTAACTTCAACAAATGTCAATAGTACAAAAAATGTGAGTATGCCCAAATTGAAGTTTACAACACCTTTCCCAATGGTAGATTTAAATCCAAGTCCAAACCTACAAACCTGCCAACTGAACAATCAATGCATGAGCCTTCAAACGAACAACGTCATCCTATCAAATCCCTACATGCCAAATGAGAATGTACCAAGTACAAGTTTTCCAAACCTGAATCCAAAAAACTTTGGGATAAATATGTTTGCAAATCATACGAATATTGTTCAAAATCCAAACAAGATGTTAATGACTCCAAAACAAGGAAATGTGATTCCCAACATCAACAATGTTCAATTTCAACCTATCATGCCAAATCAGGACAATGTCCAAAATCAATTTGTCCATGATCCCATTCAAAAATCACAAGTATGCATCCCAAATTTGATCAAGAACAAAAACCAAATCAACAATATCAAGGGAGTCAAGATCGAAATCAAGATCAAATTTGGCGAGATCAAATTGCTGCGCTTGCCAAAATAGTTGAGTCATTGCGCCAAGAGACATCCCCACCACCATTACCCATATCAACATCATTCCTTGGTTTAGGGCTTCCCCCTTTACCTAGCACCAATCACTCCATCCAAATCAATCCACCTAACACCAATCAAGCCATCACATCAAATCCTTTGAATATATCGCACCAACAAATGGTATCTAATCAAATGACAACATCAATCCTAAGAAATCAAAATATGGTCTCCCAAGGATCTATCCCCTTGGTCATTATGACCATTCCTATCACCTCGATCACTCCATCCACCCCTATCACACCCATCATATATCAACCCCTGAATACCATGATCGCTCCAAGCGTATCTCAACCACTTGTCACTACATCCAACACGATTCTGAATCCACCACCACTACCACCAAAACCAAATGCAGCAAGATAATATAACATTGTGCTAAAAGCTCACCAAACCTACCAAAAGGCCATCCAACAATATCTAGCCACGCAACAAGCAACACAAGCTCAACAAGTGCAACAAGCCTCTCAAGCTGCCCAAGCCTCTCAAGTTTCCCAACAAACACAAGCACAAACATGAAAAATGATAACCATTGGTGACAATAATCAAAATCTATCAATCAATGAGCACCTTGAGGCTATGTCTACTTCATCCCATGATCAAATCAACATATGTCAAGAGTCACTTCTGAATCATGATCAAAATTCACCAACAATACCCAACAATGATCCAATTCAAGAAATGTCAACATCATTTGACTCTATGGTTGAAGACATTCACAATCTCCCCACCACAATTGTTGAAAAAAATGTTCAAAATATCTCAATTAAGGAGCACATTGAAGATTTTTCTATCCCATCGAATGATCAACTCACCATACATCAAGAGCCACTTTTTAGTGATCTATTTCAAGGAGTGTTAGGATTATTTGATCCTATTGACATAATGCACGATCCATTCACCTATGATCATGTTGAAAATTTCTCTACATCACCTTATGAGTTAGAGGACACATCTCAAGAATTTATTCCAAAGCAAGATCAAAATCTTCCACTAAGGTTTAGCAATGGTCCTTTCCAAGACATGTTGACCTCATTTGACCTAATGGTTACAGATACTAAAGGAACTTTGAACTCAAAACTTGATCTAAGTCCACTCAAATATCAAGAGGATATTGAGCCACTTCCCATTCCTAATGACGACATCCAAGAACCCTTTATAAGCAATCCATCCTTTGAAATTGACCCATGTCAAGAACTTGATCCAAAGCATGTCGAAAGAAACTTTGGAATCATTCAAGATCAAGAATTTGTATCTTCAAGATACTACAATAATCTAATGGACACTCTCCTATCTATGCAAGATGATCATATCCATGTAGCACACACTCCTCCATCTACCCATGAGATGCTTTCTGCGGATGGACACATAGATGATCTTCACTCAGAACATGATTCCTTTACTCCTGATATTATTACACAAAAAGAGCAGGTTATTGATTCCTACAGCCAAACAGAGTTGTATACATATCGGCGGTGAGATCTGTACACTGGTTGATGTCACATCCGTCGACATTGTCAAATCGGAGTTTTTTGCATGGCAGTCGGGCACCACCATTGCTTCTTTTTCATCGACAGTGTATGATCTGGTCAGATCTGCATTCGTCAGTTTTGTATAACAGGTGGTACATTAGCAGGTTCCTAGATGGTATGCGGTGTAAATTCCATAGGTAGTAGTTGGAGGGTACACTAGTCACAGGTACTTCATATCGCCGGTCACACCAAACAACTGTTCACTACGATCTTTTGTCATAGCTTGGTACGTTAGTCATTTCCGTCGCTATCTAATCACCTCTTTGTGGTCAGCTTATGCATTCGGTAGGTATGATTTTATTATCGGTATTATCAATAGGTTTTTATATTAAAACTTTGTATTAAAATACCAACTATAAAGGTTGTTTAGGCCGACAATAATGTGATTAGCCGTTGATAAAATATGTAATAGCCGACCATATAATTTGTAACGGTCATTTACAAAGTCTTTTGTATTTTTGGTCAGTGGGTTTTGACTCCTAAGTGGTGTTTTTTTGTGATTTTTCCCGACAAGGTCACATGGATGGCCGAATTGTAGCCCCCAGGTGCCAAAAATTTGCACCAATTTAGCCTTCAGAATTTTGTGTTTGCCCCCATAGTGCCTTTTATAGGCCTTTTTTTCATTTTTTCATAACTTTTGCATACGGAGGCAAAAAATTTCAAACGAAATATCGTCGGAAAGGTGGAGATCTGAATTTTTCAGTGGTGTAGATATTTTGCAGAGATTTTGTAGTTTTGTGCCTCTTTTTCCAGGTTGAATCCAGATCATCATTTTTCACCTCCGAGCTCATATTTTTGTGCTTCGATCTCCTATTTGCTCCAAATTTGCGGCATTGGGAAGGTATTGAGGAGTACTTCAGATCTACTCATGCAATTTTTGTAGATTTTTTTCCATATTTTCATATTTTTAGTTTGGTTTTGATTTGATAGTTTGGAATACTTTGTTGTAAATTTGTAAAAAAAGTGTAATCTTGTTTGGGACAAAGGGGTTGATTTCTTGTATTGTGCGGGAAAATTACTATTCTATCTAATTGTATCATGGATTTGAAAAAGGTTGTACTTCTAACTCCATATAACTATCATGAGTGGAAATCTCAAATGGAGTTGTTATTGTTAAAATCAAAGTTGCAAAGAATAACATTTGGTCAAGATCCAGAACCTGCAGGAGCAAAAGAGAAAATAAAATGGCTTGATAGAAGGGATGAAGCTCTTGGTACTTTGAAGTTGTCCATTTCTCCAGATCTTAGATATCATGTTGCATCTTGCACTCATCCTAATGAAGCTTGGACTACTTTAGAGAGTCTCTTTGGTAAACTAGATAAGATGAGGAAATTTAAGTTGGAGAATGAACTAATGGGTCTTAATCCTTTAGATTTTGACAATGTCCAAGACTTTTTCTCTAAGCTCAATTCTCTAAGATTGTAGTTATCTAATTGTGGGGTCACTAAAGAGGATGAACAGTAGATTCTTTCTATTCTTGCTAAGCTTGGTCCTGATTATTTAGTGTTTGTTTCTACTTTCTATGCTACAATGGATGCCCTTGGAAATGCATACAAAATGCCTTCTCTTGATGAATTTGCAGCTCAACTCACAAGGGAACAAGCAAAGTTGGTACACATGGGAACATTGAAGTCTTCTAGATCTCATGCTCTTGTTGCAAAGGAGACAAAGGCTTCAAGTGGAAAAGGAAAGAAGCAGAACAAGGCTCCCAAGTCTAATGAGCAAGGTAAAGATTCTCCTTCACATAGCACTCCTGAGTCCACATCCTCTTCAAAAGAGGAATCATCTAAAAAGAAGAATTTTAAATGTGCATATTACAAAAGATTAGGACATGATGAACATAGATGTTATAATAAGAAGATTGATGAACTCACACACCACCTTCAAAATAATAACATTAAGCTGCCCTCATTAGTGTCTTCTACTTATTCTTCAACATCTTAATCGACAACTCCCTCATCATCATCTCAGTCATAGGACACAAGATCTACTTCTAGGCTACACAAAATGAAAGGACAAGCACTCCTAGCCTCTGCAAGTCCTGAATCTCATAGATGGCTTCTTGATTCAGGGGCATCTCATCATATGGCATCTTCTATGGATATTTTCTCTTCTTTTGAGCCTTGTAATTCACCTCATATATTGATGGGTAACAATACATATATGAAGGTAAGTGGAAAGGGCTCTATTGACATGGGGGAAGGGACCTTCAATGATGTGCTTTGTGTTCCTTCCTTGTCCACTAATCTCCTTTCTATTTACCAAATTACTCATGGGGGTCAAGGTAAAACAATTGAGTTCACTCCAGATGGGATGTACATAAGGGACTTGGAGACTAGGGATATTGTTGCGATCGGGATGGTTGATCATTCATCTCATGTATATTCCTTTTCACATTTTGCTTCAGAAGATGATAATGGTACTTTGACTGCATCACACACTCCATTGAGTGTAAACCGCGTTTCTGAGGAGAAGTTTGGTCATCTACACCTTGGTATTCTAGAGACCAATGTTGAGCTTCCTACTCCTCCACCTCCTACTTCTTCAGCCATTGATTCTTCTATTGAATAGGATGATCATAGTTTTTCAGATCTTGCTTTCTAGGATGAGTATTTGACAGGGATTTCTAACTTGTTCATGGAATCTCATACTGCAGATTTGGAGGACACACTTGAGGGGATTTCTCTACTCTTTGATGATAGTTTCAACACAACTATTACACCATCTACTTTGTCTCTGGATATTGACATTCATGAGTCTCCTCCATCACTTGATTTTTCATGTTTCTTGGTTGATGTTGACCATGATTATGTTGTGACTCATTCAAGCTTAGAGATTCCTCATCAGTTTTTAGAGGCATACATGTTGAGCGTTCATGCTTCCTCCTTTCAGTTGGACATGGAGTGGATTCTTCATCAACTTGTGGATTTGTTTCTTCCTAAGGGAAGATGTGTTGCTTGCAGAAATTGGGTCATCTTTTGTTTTTAGGCATTCTTCATCAGCATTGGATCTTCTTCATCATGGGGGGGATATCTTATCTCTCTTCTTCCCTCTTATGGGGGGTAATTTATTGTATATACATGATGCATGTTGTCCTTGGGGGGTATCATTGAGTCCTCCATACATCATGTTTCTTTTCTTTTGTTTTTCTCTCTTTTGGAGAGGAGTTTTGTCCCACAGGGTTTTCTCCTTTTCTCCGCTTGTGAGAGATTGTTTGTTTACATTTGCATTGTAAATGGGTACCTAACATGGCCTAGTAGCCAGGACCCATAGTCATAGTCTTTGCATAGTGTGCATAATAATCTTCTCCCTAAGTTGCACTTAAGGGGGGGTGTTGGTGTGAATAATTGTCTTGTACCTAGCTAATTTATTCACTAGGTAAATTAGGGGACATATTCACATGGTTAAGTTTACTTAGGTAAAAGATTCTTTCTAGAAGTCTTAGTTGGCTTTTCTAGAAATTATCTTATCTAACTAGGATGCATCATTTCCTAGGTGATTAGGTTGTTGGTTGTCTCATGTCATAGGATTATGACATTTGTCAACATCATGTTCATTACTACATCTCAACCTTGCTTTTATAAGCAAGGAATCTCATGTACATTGGCATAGAAATTCAATAGCAATCAATATCAAGCAATAGCAATCAATTCAACCATTAATAAATCTTGCATTGTGAAGCAAGCTTGCTTACCATTCTCTCTCTTGTGGAAGTGGTTTTGGTCACAACTGATCTTGGGGGTGTTGGGGAGTCACCATTAACTCCCACATAATTAAATAAATCAAGACTTTATTTAATTAAATTTCAAAAGTCATATTCCATCCCTTTTTGATTTAAATAAATCCAAATATTCAAGTCAAAGGGGTGAAAGCATCTAATCATCATTAAGCTAATATAATCCTGATTAACCTAACCTAACCACCCATCACATCCTCTAGATTTTGCCACTTGCACCAATAAATCATTTTAATTCATTTATAAATTTAGCATTTTCCATCAACATGGCATCTTTGAGGAATATTCCCTCAAATTTGAATTCAAAAACAAGTGGACATGTACATCCAACAAAGCAATTAATAAGCTCTTGCATGTCCCTTGCACAAGTCAAACTCAACATTAACTATCAAATTCAAATTTGAATCTCCCCCTCTTTGGCACATTGGCCAAAACTTGCACATCCTTCAACCTATGACAAGTTGACAAGTGGCCTCATCTCATTGGCTAAATATTTTTCCCACTTTCATCCATTTGGCTATTTCTTTCATCAAAGCATTCTATAAATGGAAGGCTTCATTCATCAACAAATCCTCCACAACTCCACAATTTGATCCTCCAGAATCTTATGCAAAGTCACTCTCTTCATTTGAGAGCTAATTTTTCCCATTTATCATCTTAGCATTCCATATAATTCTTCATAGCATTTTCATCATGGAGCTTAAGCAAGGATTGGGAAAGGGCTTCTTTCCATAGAAGCACCAATCCATTATAAGATGTTGGTTTGATTATTAGAATGATGTTTTTCTATGTCTTGCTTGCTTCTTTTGCATTATTCTTGTGATCAGATGAATCTTATAGGGAATATTTTGTTTGCTTTGGTTTACTAACAATGCTAAAGGATTTTTTTTTGAGCTAATGCAGATTTAAGGTTCTACATTATGGCGCTAAAAGGAGGGCTTGAACCTATTTTGTAATCTGCTCTATTTATATTTTGTAATCTGCTCTGTTTGCATTTTGAAATTTGCTTTTCTTTTTTTTATATTGTCTTAATTAAAATATGGTCTATAATTTTTCTGGGAGGATTATAAATGCATCTTGAGGTCCTGAATACGAAGTTTCTTGAATCTGTGGTGGCTTGCATACAAATGAAACACTTTTTGAATTCCTTTTAGCAGAGCTATTAAACAAACAATAGATATATTAACAGTTTCTGGAGTTCTCCTTTTTGTGTATTCATTCTAACTCTGTGTTTGTCAGTTAAAGTCTTGGATCCATTCTTAGTTTGAACTTTTTTTTAGGCATTAGATACTCACATCATCAATAGAAGGAGGATTCTTCATTACTTTAGCTACTTCACACCTAGCATGGTTGCAGGTTGTATAAAGAACAAATTTTCCCTGTTTATTCAGAATTACTCCATACTCCTCTGAATAGTTTGACAGTGGCATGTCACTCGTCTGCATCTTTTTAGGTGCTTGGAATGAGCCATCATGAATGATCACGTGGCACTCTATTCTTGTGGAAGTCTTGTCCCATCAAATTAATCTCTTCAAACTGCATATGCAGATTTTGAAATATTACTAGCTGTTGTAGGTCGAGTCTATTGTGTGCTTAAAGCTTCTCCTATCAGATGTTTAGTGAAGAGTCCAGATTCATTCCAATGTGAAGCTTCTTTACATCTGAAAATAGCATCGTGAAAGGTTCTTCTTGTAGCTTTTTGTGCAAGCCCGCAATATGCATCATCAAGTTTTTTTTCTTGTCACAATTCCTACAATAATATCCCACATCCAAACCAATGCTTCACTCAATTTTCAACACTAGGCCAACGCATTTATCTCACATATGTGTGTTGACTGCAGCTTTTTTTTCATTCAATATTGAGCTCTCATTAATATCACTGTCTTCCACACTCGTTCCTCTGCACACCCACATTCGACTTCCTTTGTTTGTTGATCCAAATCCTGTCTACATGCATACATTTGTTTACTGGTAATATACATCTGTCATCCTTGGTCAATTGTGTGACTCACTAACAATTCTTCAATATGAAACAGATAAAAAATTATGTCAAACAGATCATGTACCTTGTCTATGCACCCATACAAAAGAAACTCTCTCATTGTAGTCCGTAAAGTAATGTGTAATACACACACAAGTCATCTAGTGGTAGAGTCATGAATACATAATAGTGATAGAGAATTACAATACAAAATCTTTTAGCGTGGGCAGTGCTCTTTTTTCTTTTCTTTTAGTTAGTATCTTGTGAGCCACGCGCCAAACTTTTCAAAGCGCCTCCATTGCTGCTCAGAAGAAAAGACAAAAAGAAAAGGGAGTCAACATATAGAGGGAGTTTTAGGCAGAAAAGAAAAAAAAATTCATTAAGGATGTTGTGCGAAGGTTGTGGAATACGGGTTTACACCTGCTAATTGTGTTGAAATTTATCTATTCTCTATTTTTTGCTTTACACCTGCTAATAGATTGTAGAAAGCGGTTGATGTAGTCGATGTGGGCAGTAAATTTTTTTTCCTGTTTCTGCTTAGAGATAAAACTTCAAGCTTTGTTCTCACTGGTGCGATGTCTCTCTTGAGGCATAACCCATGTGATTTTCTTGATGTATTCTCCATAGGGTGCATTTCAAATCCTTTTCAAATCCGCAAAGACAAGTGCATGTAGTACAAATCTGTCGTATACTTACCAAAGAAATCTGATATCTACCCTTGATATGTCTGTCTAGTGAACTGCACTATTAGAATTTGAATTCTATATAAATTGTGCCATCATAACATCTATTTAGTTCGCTGGTAGCATTAAAGGATCTGAGCAGTACTCCCCTAAAAATTCTAAGACCAGCTAGAGAGGACTGTCGGTTTCAGTGATATGATGAGATATTGGAGGGCGTGATTTCTAGAGGGAAATAGAAATCTTCATTTCAAAAAATCATTCATGAACATGTCTCTTTTTTAAAGCACAAAATCTCTGAGGGGAGGCGTACATCCTGCAAGTATCTCAGGCCATCATAAATATCTCTGTTTTTCTTAGTATTATTGTTGGTCTCATTTGCATTATTGTTTCTATCATTAAAAGCTCTGCAGATCATGTTTGCATCATGAGTAAATGTTAGCATTGACTATTGCAATTATGATGATGGTTTTTTGTTAATTTATGTGATTTTTCTTGTTCTTGGTGGGCGGGTGAATCTATTTGATCTTGATTTGATCTTGTTAAAATCATTCGGGAAATGGGACAGGTATTTAATTTTGAGATGTATCTGAATTCTTTTTTTTCTTGTGTAGGTGGTGACAATATGCTTTTGTCTTTGACTTGACTGATAGAAAATCAACAAGTAACATTGAAATTAAAGCAACATTTGGTACCATATGTTATTTGCTGATGTAGTGAACCCTTTTGCTAGTATATATCTTTAATATATATGCTAGGTATTAATTGGATTGATTTGGTAAATCCACATCTCAATAATATATTAATTGGATTGTTTTAATTCACTCATGATTCAAATATTCTCTTATGTTATATCACTATACTTATGATTTATTGATCTTCTAATAAATGTCATAAATTTATATTATTACATTTATTATGATTACCTTGAGATAGTGAAAGTTTTTAAGAGATATATTCTTTGTGGTTGATTTATTAAATCAATACCTCTAGCAATGTGGATTATGTAGAGAAACTTTGATGGGGGGAAAAAGTGAATCTAGCAAGTATGATATCTTTTCAATGAAGTCAATATCAGAGCAGGATCCACCTATAAATTATCCTTTTATCATCCAAATCATTTGTTCTTTCAAATTGAAATCATGTCATTGTTTGGAGTTAGTGATCAAAATGAATTTAAGGTTCTAATCCTCACATGATTGTCTTTTCTTTTTATAGGAAAATGAAGAAAATCAAAAAGATGGAAAAAGGCGAAGGTTGATGTCAAAATCACACATTGAAATCAAGCAAAAACAAAAGCAAGATTGGAGTTGAAGAATTGAATATCAAGATTGAAATTGAAAAGCATTTTTTAATGCTTGGAGCTTCCATTTTATGCTTTAATTTTCTGTTTTGAATCAGCTCACCTCTTTTGGGCTCTAAAAAGAATGTTTCGGTTTTTGCTACAAAGGCTTAAAATTGAACTTAGAAACTTACTAGCTTCAATTTGGGTTCCAAAATTGGACAAATTTTCACTTTTCCTTTGGAGTTTTAAAATGAATTCATCATTTCTTTGAGGCTTAAAATGAACATGTGTTTTTCATGTTTCGTAATCTCTTATTCAAAGTAATCTCATCTAAAAAGGCGTATGCACTTCTCTCGCACTTCATGACGATCTTGAAAACCAAAAGTCTTTTTGATGACATTAAGTTGCATAAAAGATTGCCTCCACACTTCAATTTGGGTTTAAAATTGAGCAAGATATTGTGTGAGTGTGAGTGGGGGCATTATCGTGTATATTCTCTCTTTGTTGCCATCAAAGATTGATCGAGTTACGGATTTTGTCTTTAATCTCTTTTGTTTATCCTAGAGGGCCTGCCTTGGGGAAAAAGTACTCACCTAAGGGAACAACTCAACCAGTAACACTCTAAAGCCAAGAGTATTTCAAATCAAGATATAAATGTGGGTATTGGAGTAAACACCAATATCACGTGGTTGATTCTAACAAGATGGATCCGAAAGGGGACTCTCGCCATATGGGTCAATCTCCACGAACGAAAAGTCCTTATTAAAACCCATGTGCTAGAATTTTCCAAAATCTTTGATCTATTTGTTGGTGCAAGAACGGTCAATCTGAAGCTGCCCCACACTTTTACAGTCTTTAGTAGAAATGGAAAACATGCCATGGGAGTTTCATGGATGTTGATGCTTGGCTTCCCCGTATAAGTGAGTGCCATGGAGGGGAGCTAGTGGGGTCAAGCATCTAACCATTCGCTAAAGATAGGGGTAGCTGGACTTGTCCAAGTGGGGATTCAACAAATACTTTCTTTCATATCCATAGGGTTGTACTTATTCTTGGGTTACAAAACACAGTGCTTGGATCCAAAACATCAAAAACAAACATTCAACATGTGCATCAAATCTCAAACCCTTTAGGAGAAGCAAATATCCTTGAATGAGTTCACATGTTATTGCTTGCCCTTGGGATTTGTATCCTTAGAGGCTTCTAAACATTCGGATTTCATCTCAATTTTCTCCTACTAAGGTCAACATTAGGAAACCTTTTCCTTGATTTCCTCGATTTCCGCATAATGCATTTTGTGGGATAAAAGAAAGTTAGGACATTGGACATTCAGTTGAAAACTTAATCAAGAAGTTTTTGTGATAAAAAAAATCCATTAAGCAAAGATTGAATCAATTGGACCCCACACATGTGCTTGGCATCTTTTGGTTATATGGTTTTCATGCAAACATTGATCTTTTGATTTTGAATTACTCTTAGAGAAAGGCATGTTCTTCACTATCTTGGTCTCATAAACAAGTCCTTCCTAGGTTCATTTAGGATCAAATCAAACACTTCATCCATCCAAACATCTATCAAAATCCATCTCACCAAACAACTTTAGAGCTTTTGGAAACATCATTCTAGACTTGGGTAAATCATCAAAATCAAAATCACCTTGTTTAGTTAGGTGTATGGGAATGCATCCTTTCTCATACATTTAATTGAATTAGAAATCCTTTGAACAAGCTCATCCTAAGATCACATCCAAAAAATTAGGGTTTACAAGTTCATAATCCAATCAAACCAATCAAAATCAAACCCTAAGTCTAGCATTGATCCAAAGTCCCTAAAACATTCAACACTCATATCATTTACACCTTTCATCCCTCATCTCGTCATTAGTCCTAAAGAACCCTAGAGGTCACTTTTGTAATAAGGTCAAAACACACGAGGAACATGGAATATAAACTTGATCCATACATCATGAGTAATCCAAATCAACTAAACATTCAAATCCTTACAACGCTGATTGATTATCAAAACTCACACTTATACAATCCATACATGGGATCATTAACTTCAACAAATGTCAATAGTACAAAAAATGTGAGTATGCCCAAATTGAAGTTTACAACACCTTTCCCAATGGTAGATTTAAATCCAAGTCCAAACCTACAAACCTGCCAACTGAACAATCAATGCATGAGCCTTCAAACGAACAACGTCATCCTATCAAATCCCTACATGCCAAATGAGAATGTACCAAGTACAAGTTTTCCAAACCTGAATCCAAAAAACTTTGGGATAAATATGTTTGCAAATCATACGAATATTGTTCAAAATCCAAACAAGATGTTAATGACTCCAAAACAAGGAAATGTGATTCCCAACATCAACAATGTTCAATTTCAACCTATCATGCCAAATCAGGACAATGTCCAAAATCAATTTGTCCATGATCCCATTCAAAAATCACAAGTATGCATCCCAAATTTGATCAAGAACAAAAACCAAATCAACAATATCAAGGGAGTCAAGATCGAAATCAAGATCAAATTTGGCGAGATCAAATTGCTGCGCTTGCCAAAATAGTTGAGTCATTGCGCCAAGAGACATCCCCACCACCATTACCCATATCAACATCATTCCTTGGTTTAGGGCTTCCCCCTTTACCTAGCACCAATCACTCCATCCAAATCAATCCACCTAACACCAATCAAGCCATCACATCAAATCCTTTGAATATATCGCACCAACAAATGGTATCTAATCAAATGACAACATCAATCCTAAGAAATCAAAATATGGTCTCCCAAGGATCTATCCCCTTGGTCATTATGACCATTCCTATCACCTCGATCACTCCATCCACCCCTATCACACCCATCATATATCAACCCCTGAATACCATGATCGCTCCAAGCGTATCTCAACCACTTGTCACTACATCCAACACGATTCTGAATCCACCACCACTACCACCAAAACCAAATGCAGCAAGATAATATAACATTGTGCTAAAAGCTCACCAAACCTACCAAAAGGCCATCCAACAATATCTAGCCACGCAACAAGCAACACAAGCTCAACAAGTGCAACAAGCCTCTCAAGCTGCCCAAGCCTCTCAAGTTTCCCAACAAACACAAGCACAAACATGAAAAATGATAACCATTGGTGACAATAATCAAAATCTATCAATCAATGAGCACCTTGAGGCTATGTCTACTTCATCCCATGATCAAATCAACATATGTCAAGAGTCACTTCTGAATCATGATCAAAATTCACCAACAATACCCAACAATGATCCAATTCAAGAAATGTCAACATCATTTGACTCTATGGTTGAAGACATTCACAATCTCCCCACCACAATTGTTGAAAAAAATGTTCAAAATATCTCAATTAAGGAGCACATTGAAGATTTTTCTATCCCATCGAATGATCAACTCACCATACATCAAGAGCCACTTTTTAGTGATCTATTTCAAGGAGTGTTAGGATTATTTGATCCTATTGACATAATGCACGATCCATTCACCTATGATCATGTTGAAAATTTCTCTACATCACCTTATGAGTTAGAGGACACATCTCAAGAATTTATTCCAAAGCAAGATCAAAATCTTCCACTAAGGTTTAGCAATGGTCCTTTCCAAGACATGTTGACCTCATTTGACCTAATGGTTACAGATACTAAAGGAACTTTGAACTCAAAACTTGATCTAAGTCCACTCAAATATCAAGAGGATATTGAGCCACTTCCCATTCCTAATGACGACATCCAAGAACCCTTTATAAGCAATCCATCCTTTGAAATTGACCCATGTCAAGAACTTGATCCAAAGCATGTCGAAAGAAACTTTGGAATCATTCAAGATCAAGAATTTGTATCTTCAAGATACTACAATAATCTAATGGACACTCTCCTATCTATGCAAGATGATCATATCCATGTAGCACACACTCCTCCATCTACCCATGAGATGCTTTCTGCGGATGGACACATAGATGATCTTCACTCAGAACATGATTCCTTTACTCCTGATATTATTACACAAAAAGAGCAGGTTATTGATTCCTACAGCCAAACAGAGTTGTCAACATCAGGATTAGATATATCCAAAATCCAGATTGAAGACATCATGTATGAAGATATCCAACATTGTCCACTCAAGGAAACAAGTTAGATAGAATAGGATATTCCAGAGTTAGCAGAGCAGCAAATGGAAATAATGTCATCTACAATGATCATTGATTAGAGAATGCATTCTAAACAAAAGCTCTTAGAACAAGTAGAATCAAAGAACAAAGGTACTACTTCCACCATATTGGGGGCAACTTCATCTCAAGCAAACATCAACATAGGGAGCATGGGGAATCCTTATGAAGAAACTGATGCCAATACTACAACCAGTCACGTCATGAATCTTCATCCACCCATCACCCCATCCACAAACTGGGACTAGCATCAAAAGAAAGATTTGAATCAAAACACAAAGAATGCCATCAAAGAAAAAGAAGCAAAGCATGATGGACAAATCAAATACACATGGATACCAAAACATACAAAGAAAGATCATCCCTATCAAACTCCATCAATCAAAGAAACTATGGGGAAAAATAAAAAAGGGAAAAGTATCCACCAAAGATATCCACAAAAGCAAAAGCAGGATTTTCAAGCAACGTATAAAGTGTATCAAGCAGTTGGTCCTAATTCTGTGCACACTTTCATATCCACCCATCATTGCTCATCTTCCCAAGTTTGGAGAGTCAAAGGTTCCAAACTGTCAACCAATCCATCTCTTATCCCTAAACACACTCCATCCATGTCTCCATGCATGATATCTAGTTCTTACATTGACCATGTATTGGCAATGACCCTTTGTCATAAGGATTTTAAATGCACTCTATTGCGATGTGTGCACAAAGACAGAGTTAACCCTGGTATCAATAAAGCAGATCAAGAATCCCAAAAGTTGCATTCAAGTGCACATATCTTAGCAAAGAATCTCCTTTAGGAAGGATATCGATGGCACATTATGACAGCGACATCTACATCAGCAACACCTTGGTATTCACCATAAGCTTAAAATCTTTCAGAAAAATTAAAAAAAATAAAAAAATATGAAAATCCAAAAAAATCAAAAAATGGATTGAAAATAGTAAAGATAAAAAATCATCCTCTAGTGAAAACCGCATGGGCGACGCTTTGGTCAAGACCATGATGAAAACCTAGCAAACAGGTGTCATGTGTAGAATCAAGCATCTATGTGCACCAGTTCAGATGAAAGAATCTCATCCCATCCATAATAAATCCAACAATCCATCTATATCATCCATAATAAATCCATCCTTCCATAAACCATTGATCCAATCCATTTCATCCATCTGCATCCATCATCCAAGTTATCTTGATCTTGATGAAAGTTTAGGGTACACTTTACACTTGCTTATGGTAAACATCTTGACATGGGTTGTTTTCACTGATCCTATCCTATCCAACGTTATTTGAGCCATGAAGCATTATCCAAATAAGCATCTTCTTTATCCAAACACCTTATCTTATCACAAGATAATCCTTGCCATCCTTTGCGTACTTACCATATCCATCCATCCATACACCTATCTAAGGATCCATCCATCACATTCCATACATTGCTAGACATTGGGGGCAGGTATTTACATCTTGCTTCGGGAATAAATATTGATCTATATCCTCCGACTTATGTGGTGATCCGAACATTGACAAACGTGAAATCAAATTGGTCAAGCATTTGTAATCCAAAATTCGAATCACTAGCCCATGGCATATTTGACAAGAAAATGTTCATTATCAGTCTTCATCTTTCATTGAATATCAATCCAAGTAATCACTATCAGCCGCATCTAGTTTGCATGTTAATGTCACATCAATCATTCAAGCATCTTTTGTTTCAAACCAAGATTCATCAATCATGATCACATCAAATCCAATCAAGAAATCATCAGGATATCATTGCGTTGCTTAAACACTATCCTTGCATTGTTGTGCATCCTCAACAATGTTATCATCATTAGTCATGATCAATCAAATCTTTTCATTGTTGTGTATCCTCAACAATGTTATCATCATCATCATCAATCCCATCAACATCTCAATCATTGTGTTGCTTAACACTATCCTTGCATTGTTGTGCATCCTCAACAATGTTATCATCATCAATCCATCGATGCAATCAATCAACCTTAGCTTGGTCTTCAACAAAATCCCAAACAGAGCACTGATATCATATCCATATGCAAACCGTCAAAAATATGCAAAAATACAAAAACATCAGAAAATCAGAAAATCCAAAAACATCGAAAACATAAAAAATTAGAAAATCCAAAAACATTCAAAACATATCAAAATCCAAAAACAAGTCAAAAACAGAAAACATCAAAAATATTGGAATCCGAACTACGTCATCTCTAAGCTTAAACATAGGCAATGCTAATCTTTGATCAGCTCCCGAGACATCAAAATCCAAAAACATTCAAAAAACACCAAAATCCAAAAACATTCAAAAAATCAAAATCAAAACATTTGAAAAACCCAAAAAATATCAAAAACAACCTCAAAACATTTCAAAATGTCAAAAACATCCAAATATTTGAAAAAATCCATCCATCCCATTTCGCTTTCACTCAAAATAATCAATCATCCATAATAAATTGATCATCATCTTCATCCTTTGGCAACACAAACAGAAACATCCACAACAATCAGCAAAAGCAAGCTTTAATCGCAAAATCAAAATCGAAACAACAGACCTTTAAAACAAAATCAAACTCTCAATAATTTTCAAACATGTCAGTCAACCTTATACCAACAGCCTATCAATCAACTTATCAAACCATCATCATCCTATACAATGCATGTCCTAGAATATATCGTTCCGACAATGGGCATCATTTTGGATATCACCTTGGATTCTTATCCTATCAAAACACATCCCTCTAGTTGAAGGTATGAAGAACATTGGCTTGTTTGTGTACTTGATCTTGTCTTTTGATTTATCTTATTGCACTCATTCCAAGGACCTCTCGATGATATCCAAACGAAGGATTTAGAGAGATAGGAATGGGGAAATGATCATTATCTTTTGTCTGTTTTGCTTGTTGGACGCTCTTGTAATATAACTTGGCAAATACTTGCTTTGTTAGGTACGTCCTAGCAAGGTTTCCGTATGTCAAGTGTGAACAAGAATACTCCTATCTGCTTGTCGAGTCAAATTCCATCACACTAGGTACAACACCATCCTGGTTCTTTATACCTTGATGCATCGTATCTATGTGTGTTATCAAAGATAAGGTAAGTAGCCCTTTTAAAATCCCAATCCTTGATAAGAAAATCATCCATCTCTCATAAAGCTGGCCTATTGGATCCTCTTGTCATCATCTAATGTCTTATTTTTTGCACTAACATCACGTCATGAATAATTAATCATCATCACTAGTGCATCCATCCTGCATACACAAACCATCAGTATTCTGCATATCATATCACATGCATAATCATCATCATAATATATATTTGTTAGTCTAAGCATCTCATAAATCATCACATTTGCATAATCATAGCATATCATCATCATAATATAGATCTGTTAGTCTAAGCATCTCATAAATCATACATTTTCATAATCATAGCATATCACATCATCCATCTCATCCATCATCACATCATATCATCATTTAAGTTGTCTAATATAATATAGATTTGTTATTCGAAGCATCTTAAAACCATCTCATTTGCATCATCATCCATAACCATCCATTTTGAACCTCTTTATCATGAGATTGACCCTCAAATTGAATCTTTTTGCTCGATCTCTCGAGGGGGCAATGTACTAGTGTACTTCTTTCCGCTGGGGCAACCGAAAAAAATAGAATTTTTTTGAATTTTTAATTGCGGAAAGTTTATTCTTTGAACCAAAGCAACAAGTACATTGCTTCAAAGAGGGGCAAAATGTAGACACGTGAAATTAACATCATGCATTTGATTAGGTCATATTCATCAATTCATCAAATAAATCAAGTTTATTTATCAATCTCCTAAAGTCACCAACTTTCATTAAATAAATCCAGACTTTATTTAATTAAATCTCAAAAGTCATATTCCATCCCTTTTTTATTTAAATAAATCCAAATATTCAAGTCAAAGGGGTCAAAGCATCTAATCATCATTAAGTTAATCTAATCCTAATTAACCTAACCTAACCACCCATCACATCCTCTAGATTTTGCCACTTGCACCAATAAATAATTTTAATTCATTTATAAATTTAGCATTTTCCATCAACATGGCATCTTTTAGGAATATTCCCTCAAATTTGAATTCAAAAAAAAGTGGACATGTACATCCAACAAAGCAATTAATAAGCTCTTACATGTCCCTTGCACAAGTCAAACTCAACATTAACTATCAAATTCAAATTTGAATCTCCCCCTCTTTGGCACATTGGCCAAAACTTGCACATCCTTCAACCTATGGAAAGTTGACAAGTGGCCTCATCTCATTGGCTAAATATTTGTCCCACATTCATCCATTTGGCTATTTCTCTCATCAAAGCATTCTATAAATGGAAGGCTTCATTCATCAACAAATCCTCCACAACTCCACAATTTGATCCTCCAGAATCCTATGCAAAGTCACTCTCTTCATTTGAGAGCTAATTTTTCCCATTTATCATCTTAGCATTCCATATCATTCTTCATAGCATTTTCATCATGGAGCTTAAGCAAGGATTGGGAAAGGGCTTCTTTCCATAGAAGCACCAATCCACTATAAGATGTTGGTTTGATTATTAGAATGATGTTTTTCTATGTTTTGCTTGCTTCTTTTGCATAATTCTTATGATCAGATGAATCTTATAGGGAATCTTTTGTTTTCTTTTGTTTACTAACAATGCTAAAGGCTTTTTGTTTTTGAGCTAATGCAGATTTAAGGTTCTACAGGTCATAATCAATTGAAATCAAAGGAATGTATTGAAATCTTCCTTCCTCATTTTCATCGTATGTTTCTGAAAAAAATAGTGGCACCATATCCCATTTACTAACATGTCCAAGTTCTTGGTTGTTGCATGCATGATATTTTTTCGCAATGCATTCAATGCAGAAACAAGAGTAATCCCTCGTGTATAATGTCCATATAGGGTGACTATTTAAACTCATAACACAATGCAAAGATGTTGTTTTGTCTACCCTCTTGCATCCATACACCGATCTTTTTTCCACACCTAGATACGTGTACAAAAACAAACTTATGTGAACAAACATGTATATATATAAATTTTAAATTTAAATAAATTCAAATTTTGGAAAATGTAATTTATACATACCTGATATCTCCCAAAACACTCTATGTGGAATGTTTCATTTTGTTCTTGAAGATGTGCTGACCTCATTTGATGCAAAGTGTTTCTTACACCATTCAACAACATCATGTGCATCATCTATACGATCTCCCAAATAACTCATTTGATGCTTTCTTAAAGAATATTTGATGCAAGATCCTGCACCATCATGCTCACCCTTTCCATTCCCACTCTCAAAGAAACTCCAAACATGTGAAATTTTGTAAATTTTATAATATCTAGATAGTGCATAAAATGGACTTGATGATTTGAATTGTGCTGCACATCCATTTAACCATACAAAATGCTTTTCAAATTTTACACCCCTGCTTCTCAAATTCTAAAAAAAAATTGTAAAGCAATGTTGTACAAAAAGTTTGTCAAGCTCTTTATCATCACTAATATAAAAATGATATTATTTTTTAATGGTTTGTTGTTGATCTGTACTCTCAACACCATCCAATTCTGATTGTACATATCGATAACACACATGAACCATAATAGTGATCTACTTTGAAAAGTAATATTTTGATTGAATCTCTTTTTGATGTACAAAAGATTAATTTTCTACAAAGTCAACTACTGATAAAACTATTCCAAGTGGGAAAGTATCTCTTAATGTTTGAAATTGTTGTGCTTGCCACTTAGCAAAAAAGGAATGATGTATGTATGGTTGTATAAATTTTCAAAAATCTTCCATAAATTTTTCAATAGGAATCTCCTCTTCTACATAGTTTAACCTTGTGGATTCTTTCCCAAAATTTGTTTGAAACTTTACATACTTGCAACTCTTGCAATTTACTGTCTTTGTTAGGTTAGTATCTTCGTTTCTTGAAGGAAATTTATCCAAATTTCCACATGTTTCACAAAGTCCTTTTATGCAGTTTATTTGAGATCCATTTTCATGATCACATAACATATCCTTTATGAACAAACTTACCTGTTTAGGAGGTACATTTTGGAAACCATAAATTTCTTCTCTCATCTTTTGAAACACCTGATAGTAGAGATCAAATTCAATATGATAAAGACAACAAGTTTTAAAAAACTTGTTTCTCTTCACATAGTATGGCTTAATCCTTTCAAACATTTTTTTCCCAATCTTTATATGAGGATACTAATTACAAAATTTCATAGACATCTCAAGTTGTGTTATGCCTAGGCAATGTTTAATATGATTTTCATAAATATTGGGCCCAATCCCGTGTCTCATAACATCTCTAGTATTTGATGATGGACGAGTCTCTTCATTCTAAAAACTTGAGATCAAGTTCCTAACAACATCTTCAATCCTATCTTTACAGGGAGCTCTACACATAATTTCCCAATTTCCTTCTAAACTATCATCTAAAACCTTTCTCTTTTTCTCATATTTTATTAGTGTGGTTCTACTATAACCAATTTCAGTCAAAAGTGCAAACATTTTTATTTTTCTTGCTATATCTTGATTTAAAATAGATGTCAACATCACCCTTCTTGTAGTGGCCTTATCCATTGATCAAGATCCTTTACCAATGGAATCTAAACCATTTTTAACATTTTCAACAATAGATTTTTGTAATTCCATGTGTTTCTTCTTATTTGATGTCGAATGTACACCCAACAATTGTATTGACTTTTTCAACTCATTACGAAGAAGTAAACGTGGTAACAATTGGGTGTTTTCAAGTGTTTCAAGATGATTGAAATGAACATTGATTATTCCATTTACAGATTTAGTCAAATTGACCTCTTACTCCTATTTATAGGTTGGTCGGCATAACATTTCAGTTTCTCCATATCCATTTCAAGTAAATGATCTAAATTTCTATAAGAAATTTGTTTCCTCACCTTTTTAGCTAGTTTTATATGCTCATCCATACCAGTAGAAGGAAGTGATCCTAACCCCTCTCCAACATGCATTATTTGAACTTGGGCCTCCTCCCTATCTTCAAGGTCCATGTGTTCTTCAGTGGATTCATTTGATCCAATATCTAGATTTGGCTCAACTTCAACTTGAGAACTTCATGCTTGTTGAGCCCTTTCTACATGTCACAAAATATTTTTTCAAAGAAAGTGAGAGATGATGCTATATAAGTGGAGTTTATGTATGCAAGCAAAAAAAGTGAGAGACATGATGCTATAAGTGGAGTAGAACTTTCAAATGACATCAATCTTGATTCTTGAACTTAAGAATTCCATGGAACAAATACAAATGGAAATGGATTCAATTTAAGGAAATGACAAAATGAATTTTCAAAGTCACTAGGTCTTGGAAATTGGATACATGAATTTGCATGTAAGTAAAGAAAGTGAGAGACTATGAGATATTTAAGTGGTGTTGAACAAATAAAATCAAAGATTCTTGAACTTAAGAATTCCATGGAACAAATGTAATTGGAAATAGATGAGAAGGAATTTAGGAAAAATGAGGTTCCAAGTTATGGTAATGTCTATGCAAGATGACTATTTTTTTAGTATTAAAGTTTCCAAGTTATCTAACATGGTTTTCATAATTGGAAATAGATTTATAAGGAAAACATTAAGGTGTTAATAAAATTACTAAACATAGACGAGAGAGAGAGAGAGAGAGAGAGAGAGAGAGAGAGAGAGAGAGAGAGAGAGAATAAATAAGCATGTACCTTGTTTCTTTCTATTATAATTTGCCAAGTTTTGTTCATGTCTCTTTTGTTCTTCTTCTTTTGAATTTTTTTGTTGAGCCTTATTTTTTCTTTTTCTTTGTTGTCCCATTTTCTTCTTCAAGTTAAAGATGACTCAAAACAAATCCTCTACCAAAGGTGAAATCTCCTCCAAAATTTTCCTTGATTGATAAAAATGCAAAGTTGTCTTCTCCAATATTTGCCTTGATTGATAAAAATACAAAGTTCTCTTCTCCAAAATCTGCCCTCCTTGATAAAAATGCTAAAATATCTTCTTCTCAAAAATTTTCCTCCTTGTTAAATGTGCAAAAATCTCTTCTCCAAAATCTGCTCTCCAAGTGATATAAATGTGAATTAATCTTGCAATTTGATATGGAATAATGACAAATAAGCTTGTATTTATATGCATATGGGAAAAAAATTAAAATTAAAATACATTCCTCAGCCAAGGGTTCAAGCTCAAATTCACCTTCAATTATATTCAAATTTTATAACATTACATGTGTAGAACTACATATGTGTACGTACATTTAATGTATTTAATGCACATTTAACATGTGTTTAAAATATATAAATCATAAATAAGTGAGTACGAGTTCTCTAAATATAGATTTAAAATTTGTATAAACACGTTATTGAGTGTAAACATGTACATGTACACATGTATCTATTAATGTATAAACATTTAAACATAAGCAAACACATGTACATGTAGATATATTCAATGTATAAACATAAACATGTTATAAGCAAAGAGGTAGATGCACGTATATTTAATGAAAATAAACATATAAACGTAGATTGTATAAACACTCTTGAGTGTACTAAACATGTACATGTACACATGTAGATTAATGTATAAACATTTAAAACATAAGCAACACATGTACATGTAGATAGATAAACATAAACATAAACATTATAAGCAAATCTAGGTACATGCACATACAAATTAAATGAAAATAAACATATGAACATAAGATAATGTGTATGTATATCATATAAGCAAATGTACTAGAGATCATCAAATGTACCTATAACAATGTATCAACAATCTAACAAATGTACTATCTAGATCATCAAATGTAAGTAATAATGTATCAACAACCTAACAAACATGTACTATAGATCATCAAACATGTAGCCCAAGTCATATGTAATGTTAAACAACTCATAAATCTAGTGCATCCTACTATGAATGTCGACTCCTAGTCGAATGATCATTTTAATGAGAACCCTGCTCTAACGGATGTACCGAGCCCTGGAGATAAAATTGTGTACACAATGTGTTAAATACATATAATATATTAAATTTTTTATGAAATTCATTTAAGAATGTACATGTATTTTTAAATATCTATCTATATCTATGCATACATATACATGTGTATATATAAAAATTTAAAACTCACATGTCCACTGGCAGTAGAATCATCCACAAAGTAACGTCGATGTACACGATCTGAACCAAGGCTAGGAGTAACATGAGGTATGCCCATCTACAATATATATACATATATATTACATGAATATCTAATTAAAACTAAATTTTAAAAATAATTTAAAAAAAAAATTGAAACATGCACATGCACACATACATGCACATCATTTGGTATCAGATGATCTAAGTCCTCTGCAATGGTCATCTCCACCAAATCAACCAAATTCTCAATCAATGCATCAAGATCTACATCCATCTGATTCATCACATGTCATGCCATAAATGATGAGTGAAGGGGACTATGTAGGTGAGATGGCATTGATGATGATGAACCAGGATCGATCAACAAATCCATAAAACCCATAGTCTATGCAGTAGCCGAATGATCTATAGGTGGATCCTAATGTGCACTAGTGCTGGATTGAGAGTGATGTGATCCTGGATGTGAATGAAATCCTAAAGAAAAATGACCTCTAACATGGTCTATAGTGATCCCATAGTCTGATGCAATGAAGGCATATGCCTCCAAGAGGTCCTCAGCCAAACAATGCATAGTCCTGCGTGCCATATCTCCTGTAAGTCTATCAAGTTGTGTGGGTGTAGGGATGTCCGCTGCTATAAAAGGATCCATGTTGTTGTGTTGTGCTACAAATGGTGTAGATCGTGAATTTCTAGACATCAAATACTGACCCACATGATCAATAGATATCCTAGTGGTCGTAGCTGCAATGTCACCTACATTGTCAATTGCTTCCTTTTGGGAAGCAACAACAACTTGATCTGCTAAGGGGGCCAGAGCTGGGGTGAGAGTAGGAGACCTTCCACCAACCAATTCCCTAATGTTCACCAGGGCTGGTCTATCTGCTTGATGATAAGTGGGCCTATTGGAAAACCCACCATGCCCCTGACCAACATATGGTGGAATGTCCAGTTAGTTGACTTTGAGGCCCAAATAGACCTCAACATACAACTGTTGAACAAAATATAATGGAATTTGGTCATTTTTTGGATATTGACCATGTGCTACAAGAAATCGCAGGTAGATCAATCGATCCATAACATCATCCACACATTTGGTGACTTGGTATCCCCTCACCATACGTTTATTTTGATAGAATGGAAAACATTGGTTTTTAATCATATATTTGGTCACAACATCATGTATTTGTTTATAGGGAACCTCACCATGTACATCTTCTCACATGTGGGAAATAATAGCAGCTACTCTATCAGGGTAAAATTCACTAGTATCCCTAAGTTTATCTCTTATTTGTTCTAGGATTTGTAATATGGTCATGCAAGTTTCCGCATATATGCCTACGTTTCTACCATTAGTTAATGACTCTCACTATTAGTATTTGCAAAGAGTGTTTGCGGAGGTGGAACATGTAAATTTTCCATGTGATATGTATGTACCTAAAGGAGCAATTAGACCTTGGTTTAATATATCTAGATATAGAGAATAGAAATCTAAAACAATTCTAAATAAATTTACAAGTGTGCACATGATATAGAATGTATTAAACATGAACACTAGATATCTAGATAATAGTTCTCAAGTGCATACATATATTCAATAAATTTAATGTAACTTAGATACATATATTGCTAAACAAGTTTTTGCAACAAGTAAATCAATTTGAAATATTAATAAATGTTTAAATTTACATAATTCAAAGTCATGCACGTGAACTCATTTTGAACCAAAATGTAGAAATTTCTAACTATACATTTAAATATATAAAATGATCTTAAATATATGATCCACATGAGTAAATCACAAGGGACAACAAGTTCTAAATTAGCTTGAGATTTAAAAGCACACATATAGATTAGAGATAAGGTCTAGTGTTCAAACTATTTAAAATAAAATATGTTTCACATTTCAAGTATAGAAGTTTTAAGCTAACATGTATATACAAATCACAATTATCTATGTTCAACAAACCTATATTTAAACTTCATAAAATCAAAAGGCATATCAAAATTAGATATAAGAAATTTATCAAATACAAAACTTTCATGTAGGTTACTTAAGAGTTATTGGTCAATCCACACTAGAGTTTCAACAAAACTTCCTATACTAGAGATGAGGAGGGGTCCATTTCTTTTGAACTAAATGTGAACATAAATAAATGCATGCAAAGTAACATTATTTAATTGTGACATTAAGGAGGTTTGGTGCAATGGAAAGGAATTTGTGATGGTCTAATTATGAGGTGTTTAGATAGCAAATATGCTTAGATCAAGAGAAGAAAGGTGCATAAAATGATTGAAATACGTATATATACAAAGTTGTGTCTTGTAGTAAGGCATCAAAATGATATGAACATGTAATTCATGATATATAGTTTTATTGGATTTTGATCCCTATGTAGTTTGTTTGGGTAGTATAAAACCTTCAAATTTCTCCATCTTTCTTTAATAGTTGTATTTATTATTTATCATTTTATTCTCTATAAATTTTTGTGATCCTCTCTTTGTGTAAAGGAGTACATCCCCTTAGAAAAACTGTTGATTTTTTTATGCTTTTATTATTATGGGGATGGGCATGAATATACCAATTCATCTATCATTTTTATTTTCATTTCTATATATAAAAATCTTTCCAAAATGTATGTTTATAAGTTAATTGATTTATTTTTATGTAATGGTGCATTGAAAAATATTACATAGTTATCAAAGGATAGATAGGACTAGGTCAAAGCATGTTTCAAAGTCTCATTATTAATGTTTTATCTAGTCATCAACCTAGTTTCCTTACATGGTTTGACACAATAGAGTAATTATCCTTACCACATGCAAACCGAAAAGCACAAGAATCAATTTTTTATGTAGGAATAGATAATTAACATCAAGGTGAGGTAAATTGTAGATTCTAAAAATTAGCATTTATATCGAAACTATAGGTTGCACACATATAAATATGCATCTTAGATTAGATTTGTATATGCAAGATAATATCACTAGTAATGAATGCTACTTGGGATGACAAATAAAGCATTCACTAGTTCAAATAATTCATCTAATCATCAATAATATTTTCATACCATTAACAAAAAAACATTCAACATCTATCATAGTTTTTCATAAAAACATTTTCACTATTTTATTTAATTTTCTAAACATTTTACTTATTTAATTTAATATATTTATCAATTTATAATTCTTAGGTTCAAATATCACCCTTCTAGAGATCATATTAGATGGATTCATCCATAAGAAACTAGGTGAAAGTTTAATTTTGATGGTTCTTTGAGGGGAAACCTAGGGCACTCTAGTACAAAATGTGTCATTAAAGACTTAAAAAATCTTGATAAAGGTTGCATCTAATATTTATTTCCTAGAACTAGTAATAAAGGGAAAGCATCATTACTTAACATTGGTGGTCATGTAAAATCAATTTAGTCATCATTGAAGGATATTCAATGGAAACTATATTTAGCATCATGAAAATATAATCGATCAATTAGAAGAAAAACATCATACTATATGAGGCATGGGAAATTCTCTAACTATGTTGCTACCATGAGATACCACTATGTACTTAATAAAGTGTCTCTTAGATAAGTAATGCTCATTGCAGAGTAAGGGAACAACCCAATATATAGTAGAGGAAAATTTCCATGGTCATTATAGTCTACCAAACACACCTTGATGGTTCTAAATCAATAGTTGAGATATTTTCATTTGTAGGAGAACAATTATTTGAGAACATGGAGGTATAATTTCAATTGAATTTTCTTAATGTTGAAGAAAACAAATTTCCTATCCTAAGTTGAAACTAGCAAATTATGCATTGAATTTCTTTAAAAATCTATAATTTTATATGGTTGTAGGAAAGCACAATCATGTTAAATAATGGTGTAGATTAAGAAATTATTTATGAAATAATTTAACATAAAATTTAATAAAGAGGGAAAGTGTTTGAAGGATGAAGAATAATGTGTACTTGCTCAAATTTCTCTATTAGGTCCTCAAAAACAATTGGAGCTATATCCAAGATAAAGAAGGAAAGTGCTACAAGCACAAAAGGTAAATCCTTCTAGTTATTGTGATCATCGTGGGAAAGGTTCTTATATAAAATTATCATGTTGAAGGAAGTTGCATTCTAAGATGAACCCTCAAAACAAAGGTGAAAAGGGTAAGCCAATTTAGCATCTCTCCATCGGAAGGGATAAAGAGATAGATTGCACTTCCAAGTTGTACTCTAGGATTACTTGCACTAACGGGAAAGCTAGTTTGTTGGATCAAGAAGGTTTGTTCAATATTAATGTTAAGATGTTAATATTTATGTACACATTCTAATTCTTGTTCTCAAACTATCTTGATTTCTAAAGGTTTGGTTGAAACTTTTGGCCTAAATTATTATTAACGCCCCAAGTTAAATTGGTTTAGTTGAATCATATAATAAGCTAATATTCTAGTTAGTAAGAAACACAAAATGAAACTTAGTGATAACACTAATGATTGTGGCCTTCTTATATGATCCTACTTAATAACCCTTTAAGACAATCAAATTCCCTATTATCATCTATGAAATATTTATGGTATTCCTTAAACACAAGCTAATAATTCAATTTTAAACATGAGAATGGAGAGGAAAATAACCCTTAATTATCCCTTTGAAAGAAATACAACAAAAAGGAGATGATTCTAATAGTAAACATATGTTCATATATTCATTTAATAGAGACAAGAATCAAAATAAAAGTGACACACAACATGAAAATTGTTTGTATAACTTAAAACAAGTGTTGTCTGAAATACAAATAGATTTTACTCAAATTTTCATTCTAATTTTTGAAGTTTTTAGATACTTTGTTTTAAATTTTTTCTAGCATCCTCCCTGCCTGTGCCAAAATGGAAGCTTTGGAACATGGTATGGATGTCCATCATATTATAAAAGATAGAGGAATTTGCATTTTCCCTAGTAGACATGTATATGAAATGTGAAGGAATTGACAAGGCAAGTGAATTGTTTAAAGGATATGCACAAAATGGATTTGTTGAAAAGGGTTTAGAAACTTTCAAGAAAATGCAATTGGCGGGTGTAAAGCCAAATTTCATAACCTTTACCAACATCCTCCCTGCCTATGGAAAAAATGGGAGCTTTCGAACATGGTATGGACATGTGCAATTGTTGGTAGACATGTATGTGAAATGTGGAAGCATTGACAAGGCGAGTGAACCTTTTGACCGATAGCCTTAAGAAATGTGTTCTCATGGAATGCCATGATTGAAGGATATGCACAAAATGGATTTGTTGAAAAGGGTTTATAAACTTTCAAGCAAATGCAATTCATTTGAGACATGTATGAGAAATGTGGAAGCATAAAACCAACCTAGAAGTTGCACTGGAGGGTGATGCACTGGAAGAAGTTGCACTGGAGGGTGATGGATTGGAGGAAGTCACTCAGGGTGGTAAGTTCACCCAGGAGGTTCACCACTGCAAATGAAAATGATAGTCGAAACTGATAGTCACAATGTTTTATTCAAAAAGTGTTAATTCAGGGGTTCGAGTGAACCCCCTTTCGCTTGAACCCCATTTTTTTATATTAAAAATAATTTACACTTATTGGTTCGAACGAACTAGGGGGTTCGCTTGAACCATAGGGTTCACTCGAACCCATTAGTTCGAGCGAACCCCTTAAATTTGTTCAAGCACCCAAAATGCATTTTTGCTTCCTCGATAAAATTGTAAACCAGTTTTGTGGCCCTACCCTTAATTGAAATTCATTTTTTGGTGGGTGGTGTATACACCTAAAATCAGTCAAGACATTTAATTAATTAAATACTAGTTATTTAATTAATATTTCATCTACTTATAAATAAATTCTTAATTTATTTATATAGTTCATATCTTCTAATTCTCCAAATTATCTAAAATCAAATTCCTCTAATTTAATTAAATAAACAAATTTCTATAAGTTTGTTTTATTTAATTAATTTTCACTAATCCCAAATTTGGAATTCAAGCACATGTCTAAAACTTTTCATGCCACCTCACCAAGATCACATGAAATTAAATAATTCTAATTTTTCTTCAACAAACTTTCAAACACATGGCTTATTCCTCACACACTTGATTCTCCCACCATTTGGCATTCAAACACATGGTTTATTCTTCACACACTTGATTCTCCCACACACTTGGCCTTTTCACACACTTGATTCTCCCACCCATTTGGCATTCAAACAAACGGCTTATTCCTCACACACTTGATTCTCCCATCCATTTTGCATGTTTCCCTTGGTCAAGGGGACATTCTCCAAGATTCTTCCATCTCAACCATTCATCCCTCATGCTTGAATCTGGATCGTTGATCGTTGCCACATCACAAGATGCTTAAAACATCCTATAAATACACCCCTTTGCTATAGTATTTGACATCCCATATTCGAGTAGAGTTATTATACAGGAATATCTTTTGGAGCATTGGAGCATTTGGAGTCTATATCATTGTTTAGCATTTTAATAAGTTTGCATTGTAGCATCATGTTAACTTAGAACCATGCTTTGCTTTATAGTTGCATTTTAGTTTATCATATTCATTGTTTATATTTGAGCATATGCAAAATCATCATAGCTCAATATCATAGCATTAGCATTATATAAATCTAACATCATTATCCATTTGTCCAAACATCACCATTATCATAGTAGCATGGCTTTTATCATATAGTTGCATGTAGGAATTTATATTTCTTACATTTTCAAACAACATATCGTTTCTTAAGTGACCATTTTAACAACCATAGTGCACATACGAAATCTGAGAGCCAAATGGTTTAATAAATCCTTAAGAATAGAGGACAATGGCATGTTCTTAAAGATTTATTTAACTGCAGTTTAGAGTAGTTTCTTTGATTCAAATCTTTACTATAATACGTCTCATTGATGTTTGTGTTGATTTACCAACTCTCCCACATTTCACACACACAGGTGGAATTGGTTCGTTTGTTTTGGGGCTAAAAAAATGTTGGCAAATAGCTTGTTTGGTAATTTTAAGGTCATGGATTTCTTTATAAGACAATCCATCAGCATATAATTGTCTCCTCTCTTCTTTCCATTGATGGAACCTAGCTAGGTCCTCATCAATAGATTAAACATAATCGACAACAGTTTGCATCAAAGACACAAACCGTGCAAGATGGAGGGGATGTTAGGCTCATTTTTTATCAAATCTATATTTTCTTGAATCACATTAAGGTTTGCTCTAATGCTCTCTCTTAACTGAGCTTGATCTACTATAGGGTGTGGGGAGTTAGGAGGTGGAGAGGGTGGAGGTGTGGGATTTTGTCGTGGTGGCGGATGTGGATGTATGGGATCTTCAGGTTGTTCATTAGGTATAAATTCCTCTATGTTAAATTTAGGCTCCATGTTTAGTGAAATGACAATTGCATGTTAAACAATAAAAAAATATATATCAACAAACTAATTAAATAATGTACACAATTTGAAAGTTATAAATCACATTGAACGTGCACAAATTCAAAATACATTTCATTTGAAGACATATTCAATTTAAAACATTAAAAAATCCATAGCATGAAAATTTATACTAATTTATGTTGTAGAATTTATACAAACAATTACAACCTCCCCTACAACATGTACATTAAATTATACAATTAAAGTCATGTACATACCCTTGATTAAATTCTCTTTGTCTTAAATTTTGATTTCAACACAATGGCCTAATTTAAAATCTTAAAATAATAATGTCAAGGTCCTACTTCATTAATTTGACAACTTGTGGAAAAAATATAAATGTATTAAGTATAATTTAATGAGCTACTTCATCATAATTTATTGTTGGAATTTCATGATTGTGTGATTTTGGGAAGGTGATATTTTGGTTTAATTTCTAACTAAATTTCTAGTTGTTTTTCTTAACTAGCCTATTTTTCCTTACTAACTTTTGAGAAGATAATCATGGCTATTTCAAAAATTTCTCAGGTTTTGTTATTATATATTTGATAGACATATTTATAAGTCTCAAATGTTATCACTTTTGAAAGTTTTAAGTATTAGGTCCATGAAGAGGAATATATAAAATTATAAATTGTCTATTCCTTTTCATTGTCTATTATAGACCATGAACCTTGAAATTTTATTGCAATAAAATTGATTTTGAGAATTAGAGCCAACAAGCATATTCATATAAAATTTATTTTATGATAGAGAGTTTAATTTTATTAAATCATGTATATTCAATTGGTTTTGTGTTGACTTCTAGTAACCATATGGTTTCATTTTCCTTGCAAGGTTAAAATTGAGTGGTAAATTGTACTTGCCAAGCCTATTTTGATGAAATTTGATACTTGGTCCTTAGAGGTATGTATAGGGACATAGATACAAATCTTAGGGACATAATGTGCACCTAAGCATGAATATTATGAACATAGGTGAATATTGCTAAAGAAATTGAACAAGGACTTAGAAAAGTAAGCACACCAAGTATTTGAATATTTGTTAGAGGTGGAGAATAAGGATTAGGAGTGATAAAAGGTATTACTAATGGAATCTTGGGCTCACTAATAAATATTATTAAGACCATATTTGAAACAAGTTATTATTTCCTTGACATTATAAATAGACTTATCTAGGGATTATATGTGATTTCAGGGCTAGTAAAAAGAAAACAAATCTAGACATTATAAATCTAATTTAGGTTTAAGTTTTAGGGTTTAGGTCCTAGGATTAAGGGTTTTAGTTTTTAGGTCTATGGTTTTTGGAACCTAGGGTTTAGGGTTCTGATTTCTAAGTTTTGTGTCCAATTTAGGTATATATTTTATGGTTTTCAATTTACAATTTAACGTTTTTGGTTTGGTTGATGTTTTTGGTAACACATACAATTTAAAAACTATAAAATATTCAACATAAAACAAACAAAACAAACAAAAACTAAATAACAATAACAAAACAAAAATGCAAGATATAAAGAAAAAAAGAGTAGAATTCAACCAACTTGGAGGTCGCTGAGGTCGGTTGTGCTGACAAGAGGAGGTGGCAGTGAAAATTAGGTTGAAATTGGCCCTCAAGAATGCGTACGTGAAATTAGCTCTTCCTCAAGGTCATCGGCCAAACTACAGTGAGAAAATGAATAACACAGTGGTTTATTTAAAAAACTAAATAGCTTTTAGAAACACGTATGCATTATAAAATGTGTACGCGTTAGTAACGCGTACACGTTTTTGGGTGCGTACCCGAATCTAAACACATACGCGTTTAGATTTAGGCTCGGGTACCCGATCTAAAGTGCGTACGTGTTTCCTGTGATTTTTTTGTTTTGGTCGAAACTTCCCCTCTTCGTGGACCCAATGTCTTGCTTTTACCCACAAACTCACCAACTATTCAACTTGTAGCTTGATTTGTCAAATCTGAAAAACATGGGATTCTTCAAAACATCCTTCTAAAGCAAAGGAAACAAGGCAACAAGACAAAACAATATATCGGAGTAAAGCCTTAAAAACTTCCTGATGATCATAATTGATAGTAAAAACAAATTTGCATCTATTTCTCCATATATGTAACAAAATTATATGTCTCACACCATCAACAATTTGATTATCATACATACCAACTCCAAGAAGAGCTTCTTTCCAGCTTAACTTATGAGTGAAGATAGCAGAAAAATCATTGAACACATAATTCTATAGCTTAACCAGCCAACAATTCCAAAAAATATGCTTCATGTTTTCATGATTGTGACAAAAAGGATAGTTGGTTGGATCACAATACATTTTAGCCTGTCCTCAATGGGAAGTTTAAAGTGTAGTATCTTCCAGGCAAGTAACTGAGCACCATCTAGTTAACTTTAGATCTCCAAATTTGAGTAGATAATCTTAACCAAAACCTCTCACTGAACCTGCACTTCCATTTAGCATTCAAACATGACTTCAAGGGAAAATCAAGAAGCAACTTCTAGTAATTTTTTTTTAAAGGGAAGGACAAAAAGGGGTATGAACACATCCATGACCAATCCTTGAAAAAATTACAATGGATTGGAGTACACAACTTCATAGATAGCTCCACTGACACCAAAGATTGCACAAAGATCAATAAAGCTTCATGTTTGTTATTAAAACCAACAAATTGAATGAAAGTCCCATAAATTGCCAACATTATAGACCCCTTTTTTAAACAAAGGATAGGAATGCTTCAGGACGCTTAATGCAAGGGGTTGGCCATGATAGAGGATATATTTGTTCCACCAAATAAGGGTATTCAACACCTCGTTTACACTCATCACAAACATAGAAACTACAGACTTGAGCTCCATTTATTTTGTAATATGGTGTTGATCTCCGAAGCTTCAATGTTGTATCATCTTAATGTTCAAACTTAAAGTTGAATTCCCTTATTGACATGAGATGCCTATTAGAGGGGAGTTTTCTCACTAGAATATTAAGGATTGATATTATAATGGGTAACATGAAATGCCTATTAGTGGGAGTTTTCTCATCTTATAATATAAAAAATAGATTTTTTGAGAAAATAAGGGAATGATGGTGTCTCTCATGCATGTCCCTCCTTTTATATGCCTTATTCCTCATGTGTCCCTATTTCTTCCTCCATGTTGGTCGTTGCATGAGATTTTTCCCACTGTCTCATGCTTGTTAGGTGGACTTCTACAACAACGATAGGATCTCATGGTTTTTCCTTACCATTTGTGAAGGGTTTGGATGGTGTGCCTCCTATTGAGGATTCTTTGGCTTATGCTCTCCTTGTGGGCTCATCCCCCTCTAACCCCCCTTTCACGTCTATTGTTCCTATGAGATCTCATAGCTTCTCATAGGAAGAAAAATCTATTCCTATTCACCCTCCTCGAGTGTGCCCTCTCCCCTATGCCAAACCTTCCTTGATGGTGGCTTGTGGGGAGGATGTTGCTAAGGAGGGTTTTCGCGAGAGGCGGGGTTTGGTGTGACATTTTTCCAACCTCTGGCCCTCTCTTCTCAACTTGCACAAGTGGGTTTTGGATTCTTGGAGGACCTTAGTGGATGGTAATATTGAGCTCTTCCCTTGTGCTAAAGGTTTCTTTGTTGCCACCTTTGCTTTTGTTGAGGACCGTTGTTCAATGTTGGGTCGACTGTGGGCTTGGGGGGAGCACTCTCTCTTGCTCAAACCCTGGACATCTTCCTTCAACACCCTTACCGAACCACTCAGTGTGCGTCTAGTGTGAGTTAGACTCCCAAATCTCCCCCTCTAGCTTTGGGAAGAGACTTGTTATGAGGCCATTGGTAACTTTATTGGTCATTTTTGAAGGTTGATGATTCCACTTCTTTTATGGGGCATTTAACATATGCTCATATTCTGGTGGATATTAACATCTCTTTGCCACTTCACAAAGACGTGGTTTCGTTGGTTGGGGATTGGCCCTAGTCTCAACCACTTGATTATGAAGGGCTTTCGTTCAGGTGCCGCCATTGTTTTGTAAAAGGTCACTTGGCTTCAGTTTGTTCTCTTCAACGTTATAAAGTTGTGGCTACTTGGTGGAAGAATTCTAATGATGATCTCCTGACTGTTACGACTTATGTCTTTTTAGAGGATGCTTCTTCCCAAGATTTTGAAGAGCATCCTACTCCTAGCATAGACTTGGTTTGTCTCGTGGGCCCTGCTAGTGTTCCTCCTTTGAGTGCATCTCCTTCTCCTACGGTTGTTCCCACTCCACCCTTGGATTATTTTGTGGATGGTTCTTGCCTTTCACATTGTAGTCCGCTTATTACCCCTCATGAGCTAATAGTCTTCCCATGGGGGTGTCTCTTGTTCCCCCCTTGCGGTGGGAGCCCAAATGATAGTATTGCTTGTGATATCATTTGTAGAAGGCGTAAAGGTCTCTCATCTATCTCTTCCATTTCTCTTTCTCGAGACTTGTTGGTTAAGTTTGTTGTATAGGATCGAGACCCCTTTTCCCATTTCTCTCTGGTTCTATGCTTTGATTAGAAGCATAGTTGGTCTTTGTTTGGTTCTCTTAAGTCTTGCCTCTAGTGAGACTTGTTGTGTTTGTCTTGATGGTTATTTTGTATCGGGTTCAAACCCTTCCCAATTTATCTTAATCAAAACATTTCTTGTGTGTTCAATTCATATCCAAGATGCATTGGGTGATCATTCATTTTTAAATTATTAGTAAATATTTTTGTAGAAATGTTGTTATTGCTATGATTCCATAAATTTTAATGGTAAACCATTTGACCACCTTCAAAGTTCAAATTCTATATATGCCTTTGTAAATTGTAAAGTGAAAATTTCACGAGTTAGAAAAATATTCTTACATCCCAAAACATGGACATGCACTTGTAACATTGAATGCCAAATAGTAGGGATTATCTGTTATAATATTACTAGGTCCCAAATCCATGCAAAATATTGAAAAACTAATCTAAGTAGAGATGTAGGAACATCCTCATCAATGTTTCTTTTGGTCAAACTATTGCTTACAAGTTACATCCTCGTGGCAATAACTAGTGTTTAGTTATTCATCTTCTTTTGTGGTTTAATAGCGAAAGAGAATTGAAATTGTCTTGTCTGGTTTAATTAGAAGATTCTACATTTTTGTGTATGCTTCTATTCCTTGCTCTTTCTCTTGTTCTCTCTACATCTACTGAATTATCTTCTTGCTTTGCTAGGAGTACCTCCTATGAATGAAGCTCCTTGCAATTCATTTATATGCACTTTTGGTGTATTCTTGAATTTTCGTTGCACAAATGTTGACTTTATATGGTATTCAAAGTTAGAGAAGCTACATGAACTACTTATTCATCAGATATGCATGGATAATAGTCAGATTTCAGTATTATGGCTATGTTCTTGACTGCTCTGGGAACCCTAGCATTGGATTCAAACGATACTTTATCATTGCTCCTTGCATTCTCAAGGGTTGTGGAGCTTTTCTTGATGATGACACTAGTTTTAGTTTTTGTTCGAGCATCTCGTCTGTTGAGGCGATCTGGATGGTCGTGGTGGGACTCATGGCTTATTTCCTTCTATTATGACGACTTCTATCGGCTACTAAGGCGATCCCCCTTGGCAACGATATCTATTATTCGCCTGCTACTACGACCCTACCTTCCGCTACTATTGTTGCGTCTCCCCTACTATTGTTGCGTCTCCCCTAGTTGTCCATGGGAAGGTACCTACGTCTCGAGCATCGTTTGTTGTTGTGGCTAGGGCGGGGATCCCTTCTACTTTGGCCAATCTGTCTGCCTTGCTCGAAATCACCCCTTATCCTCATTTGTGGACAAGAAGTTGGCTAATTGAGTACATTCAATTGATTATGGCCCTCTCTTTCTGACTTGAATCAATGGGTGGTGTATTCCTAGAGGCTTCTCACCGAGGACAAAACTGAGCTTTATCTTTGTGTTAAGGTTTTTTTCATTGCAACCTTTCAATTAGTTGAGGATAAGGAAGCAATGTTGGATGGTAGTTTGTGGATGTGGGTTCAAGATATTGGTAATGTGATTGGCCATATTCTTAGGGTTGACATTGCTTCTTCTAATTTTGGGCACATCACTTATGTCTATATTTTAGTTGACATTGATATTTTCAAGGTTTTTTTTGGGAAATTATGCATATGGTGGAGGATAAGTCTTGGACTCAAATGTTTGATTATGAGGGTCTTCCCTTCCATTGTACGAGATGTTTTTCTACTAGACACCTTACTTTTGGTTGCTCCCACTCTCATTGTAGGTTGGTGGGTTCCACTACTTGGTGGCTGAATGCTCGTCCCAAACAATTAACTATTAGTGATTTTTCTAATTATGAGAATATTGGGGCTCATGTGGCCCCTCCAGATTGTGATGGACATATTATGGGGGCAGTTCCTTGTTTAGTAGGTGTTGATTCCATGCCTTCTTCTCACGTTGGAATGCCTTTATCTAGTGTTGCCTTGGTTGTTCCTTCTATTGAACTTGGTTATTTCAAAGAGTGTGTTGGTGTTGTTCCTTCAATGCCTTTGGATCCTATACAACTTGTGTCTTCTTTGGATAGATGCTCCTTTAGGTAAAAGTACAAACATGTGTCACACTTTTATAAAGGAATTGGCCAACACAAACAAAAAAATTCAACTTCGATTACATAAAAGTGGTGTTTATGTTTTGAATTTCAAAATGATGTAAACTAATGAAATGTAGAACTTTTGATGAAGTTTATGCTTGTAATTTTTCATTTTAAAAAAAATGTTTATATATATATTTTTAATTTAAAAAAAAAAAATAGAATTGATGAAAATTTCAAGAAAAAGCGACGTTGAGTTGACATCACAAAAAAAAAAAAATCCCTATTTTTTCCCAAATAAATAACTTCAATATCTAGTGCATGGAAAAAAAACTTCAATGTATATTTTCCTCATAACAATGGTTTAAAGTCGAGCTTACCAAAATTTGATAGTTTTCATTTGACATCAACTTTTGTCTAATTTTTTTTATCATTTTCAAAAAATAAATTATATTCTTTTGGAGAGGATTCTCTCCTCTAGTGCACTATATATTTTTCCAAATATTTTAATATGTTTTAGTATTTTTTTAATTTCTATTCGATTTCATTTTTTTATTATAACAACCTACTTGCAATATTAAAAAAAAAACATATTACAACCAATCAAAATATCAAAAAAACAAAAGGATTGTCGACTCCAACCTGTACAAAATGGTATTTTTTAGTTTTTAGAAAAAATCATCATGACTAAAGAAATGCCCAGTTCAAGTGGAAAGTTTAAAAAAATTATGAAAAAGGATAAAGTGGATGCCAACAAGGATGCCACATAGATAGTTTGGATTGAAAGACTTTTGATCAAAAAGGTTTCAACCAAAACCTTACATTTAAATTGAGGCACATTTGAAATTTAGAAAAGGGAAAATTTTTATTTTATAGTTTCGGGCGAAACACTTTCGCTCAAAACTATATATGTTATGTATAAGCCAAGTGGTTTTAGGCAAATTGTTTAGGGAAAAACTATTTATTTGGCCAAAAGTGTGACAAAAAGTTTGTGTTTTTACTCCTCCACTTTACAGATGGTAGAGCAAGGTGTGACGACGATCTAGAAGATTCTCCTCTCCTTTTTCCCCGACATGAGGATCTAGAAAATGATGTTTCCTATATAATTGTCTAAAGAAGGAAGCTCAAAGTCTTCTTAAACATCATGTTTTTAATGCACACGGTTTGGGTGGGCGTGTTGCTAAGTAGGGGCTAGGATTTATTTACCTATAGTTCCTTTGAAGGTTATGGGTTGGATATTTTTATGGGGTTGTTATTGTGTGGGTCAACTTGGATGTAGTTTCATTGTTGGTTGGAGTTATTGTTGGTTGATAAATTGGTTGTAAAGGGTTCCAAAGCCCCTTAAAAGCTTGTTTACCTATGTAATAAAAAACTACTTATTCACCATAGATGGTTTCATGCTGTAATTTTAATGAAAAATAATTCAAATGGTGAGAAAATATCAAAGCAATAGAGTTTGTAAAATTTTTGTCTGATGTTCCTCAAGTATAGCTAAATCTACACTGGGTAGTTGTTGGGTTAAATTTTAGGATTATGTCTAAAGTGGTTTTGTGTTTAAAAGGAAAAAGTTGGTTGTGGGAGATCATTGATGTTAAAATTAAAAGAAAAAGCACTTAATAATGGTTGTTTAAATTTTACATATAGCTCATGGTTTAGACTCTAAGCATTTTTTGGTTGATTAGGGTGGTTTATTGCTCTAAATCAAAGTTAAAAATAAAGATATTTTCTACTTTCCCTAGCCAAACATTCCCTTAAATCTATCCACTATTTAAATAATTAGGGAAACTATGTCATGTCCTCCAAACTCCCTCAAATTAATTTGCACCTTATGTCTCCATTTGGGTGACACGATCAAATCAAATTGTGAGAACAATGTAAAGAGATCTAATGCCATCACTAGGAATCATTGTATGAACCTCTATCCTTCTAAATGGCTTGAGTAATTCATGTAGCTTAGTTCTCTAACTCTTCAACCACCTCAATCCTTGTTTTTTCATCACCCTCCACTACATGGAATCAACACTCTAATGGGATTAGCTACCTCCTCATCAATGATCAATAATTATTTTAGTTGTCCAATATTTTTTCAATAGCAATTCCTCTCATTTTTTAGGATGTATATTCACTTCTCGGATGAAAAATTCCCTTGACACTAGGAGCTCAACAATTTTATATGATAGAGTCTAAAGCACTTAGCACTAGGTTTAGTATATGAATAAAGCTTATAGTTTTGTTATATAATATTGGCATGATGTGTTCTGATCATTTTTTATGTATAGATGTTATTTAATTTTTATTATTCATGGTTAGCAATAAGTACTACTTGTGTAACTTGGTAAAAGTGGTTGTTGGAAAATTGTGCAATATACACATCTCATTGGTAAACTACATGTTTATGATCACATAGGTTAAGGGAGCCCATATCCCACTTTGTCATTACAAAAGTAATTTAAAGTGAATGATTTTTTAGCCCTTTCTACCTTATTTAGGTTACAAAATGTGATACAAATCCATGGAAAGTTTGTTGTGACAATTTCAATATTTTTTCAAAACTTGAGTTACAAATCGACTGTCTTGCACAAGTTTGAAGTGAACTCTTGTTTTTTCAAATTTGAAGGAACTCCACTCTAACAATTAAGTAATAATCAATTGCAATGAATCTTAAATACTTCACCCTTTTTCATTAAAATAATTAGGGAATTTTTTAGTTCTACCAAGTTAAATTTATATAAAATATATATTATTTTGATAGCATTAACTACCTCCACATATATATAAAATCTTGACACCTTTTGCTAAGAAAAAGACAAAGAATAAATATAAAATATTCCCACAAAAACTTGTAATTAACTTAAGAACATGATTTACCTTTATATTCATAAGATGCGCTTCTAAGGATATACAAAGAAGCAACAAGATAAAATTAGAATAGAAATGTGCAATATCAATTTAGTTATGTATAGATGAGAAAAAATACTTTTGATCAAGAACATAAGTTACCTTTGTATTCAATAATATGACCAATGGATAAAATGAAATTTACAATTTCAACAAATAAACATTAGATGTATCATAATAGATAAAAGTTATTTATTTATTTTACAATTAAGAAAACACTTGTCTATTCACAATTATTTTAATGTTGCTTAAAATATAATATGATATTGGTATTCAAATAATTTATGTCGAAAATAAATATCATTCATAGAAAAATTGAGAAAATAAAAACATCTAAAAAAAATAGTTAATTTCCTTTTTTTCCATCATTTTATTACATTTTAAGACATTTTAGCTTGAACTTTACAATAATGAAATATTCAATCAAAGAGTTGTTAGAAAAGATAAAGTAGAACCTTTCTACTTAGAAGAAAGAAGGGTAAGTGGAAATATATAGAAAAAAACAAGGGTCCATAGAGCAAATAATTGAGAAGCAATTCCAAACTCTTACTATTAATGATAATATAAGTTGAAAAATGTTTAAATGGGGTTGAAGCAAAGAGTTACAAATATTATTGTCAAATAATTTAATATATGTGTAAATGAAAAAGATTACTATACACATTGTGTGATTCTTAATTGTTTTGTTTTGGACACTACACCCTACTTCAGTATTTAAGTTCAACTTACTAGATGAAGTAAACTGAACATTATTCCACAATTATATTATATTATCAATACTTTATTACTAAAACTTGTCACATACCATCCATGCCTATCCCCTCTAAGACTAAAAATTAGGGCACCACTATGATATCCTCAATTCATTTTTAGTTGTAGCAACCTACTAACAAACTTCAAACTGACAAATGAGTAATCTCTATTATCATCAATAATAAGAACAATCATACAGAGAGTGCAAGGGATAAGTGTCCAAAATATTGAAGGAAAAGTTCTAGTCACTTCTACACAGCTTTCATGTGTTTAGTTTGCTTTGTTAAGTCAATCAAGACAAAAATTACTATTAGTCTTGAAAAAAGATTGAGATTCAATTTGTTTAATGCAATATTTTATGGTGATTGTTTTTGTTCCTAGATCCATATTAGTATGTTCAGTAGACAAACATTTAATCTATTCACTTATATATAATTTAATAAATTTGTAATTTATTCTATTTAAGACTCTTATTGACTTTTAAAAACTTAAAATAGTTATGAAAAACATAAAAATTTAAATTGAATAAAGCTTTAATGATTAATGTACCCACATATTCTATAATTATCTTTCATATCATTTAAGATTTAACTATAAATAAATTATCCATTTCTTCACTGTGATCCCAAAACTATTGGTTGCCCATTGAACCTATGGTTCCAATTGCAGTTCAAAGATTAAAAACAAGGCTGGTATCCAATGTTGCAGTGTGAAAATTACACAAAACAAAAAAAGGTCTTGTTCTTGGAGAGTGATATAAGAGAATTGACAAATCCAAAGTAGAGACATTTTCAACTGGGAAAGGAATATAGTTGAAATATCAGGTGATGTGGTGGTAGATGATCCACACCCTCCATCAATTCTCTGTTTGGAATTATTGACAAGGAAATTTGAGTAGGCAGTGGTATATAGAAAGGGTAGTTTGTTTTAATAGGCGGTGGCAGATAACAGATAAAGTCATTGGTTGAGGGAAAGTCCGCTATGAAAGTCTTACAGTTCAGGGTGACTCAAGAAATATGAGAGATCATAAAAGCATTTCCCATATTTTTGTTAATTGTTTATACTGAGAAATAATTGGGGTCTAAATTTAATGGCCATAAGGCCTATTTGATCATTTTAGTTGTAAACTACAGTCATAATTTTAGGAAGACTGGAAAAAAACCCTTTGCCATATCTGTAGCACAGGTTTCAACTATATCATTGAGATTTTCATACCCTGTTGTTTCTATTTTGATAATGGAGGGTTTATTTCCAAAACTTCCAAAAGAATTAGGTCGTGAGTGTCTGATAAGGGTTTCATACCAATGGCAACAACCAACTCAGAGCTATGAATAAAGGGTGGATGGATGCAATGAACAGTGTTGATGGTGTTTTCTGCACAACAACAACTCATACAAAATGTGATATTCTATCTCTTGAAAGGTAAATCTCTATCAACAAGCCTCAAGAGATAACCCCAAGGTATCTAATGTCAGGTCTTGACAATGCATAAACAACTCAGTGATAAATGTGAAAATGTTGGTAATCACAAAGGGACCTTACTACAAGCAAGTACTGAATCCTTTAGTTTATCAAATCTAGTAATATGGTGATACTTCAATCCTAAAACTAACTCAAGTGATAAATGAAATAACAAAAGATATAAGGTTTCAAAGAGATTCCTAATTTTAACACTAAACCTAAGATTAACAATGCAAATGACAAACACTTGAAATGGACCAATCCCTCAGAAACTGATTTCTACTTGACCCAGATGGATCTGCAATCTTATAGAAATAGTGCAATCTTCTAAGGCCTTAAATATTTTCATATCATGAACATTCATTCAAAACAACCCTATTGCAATCGAAATGAATAAACCTTCACAATTGAACTAAGCTTAATGAATATAAAAGTCTAGGCTAAATTTGCAAAGCAACTAACAATCAGTTGGTTGCAAAAAGTATGGACCAGAGATTGTTGCAACACTTCAAGTACTAAATCATAAACACTATCAATTTATCTAACATTAAACCTAACACATCTATCAAATAACTTAAGCAATTCCAAAGATAGAATCAAAAGAACCATGCCAGATAAAATTCAACACAAGAAAGGAACCAAATCACAATGTCTTCACTTGCATTAAATTACCCAAAGTAGCAACAATTCTAGTATTATGTTACAACACTTGCTTGCTTGAAAACAAAACTAACTCCTAACTCTAGCTCTTGCTATACTGCTTAATTCGCTCCAAGAAAAACTATCTAGCCCCTACAAATGAGGTAAAATGCCATATTAAAAGAAATCCCCAAGATATGTCGGCTTAGTTAGGTTTTACAATAATAATCGGCCATAAAACAAGTCGGCCCAAGGAGAATTCAAAATAAAAAAAGTGGGCATTAAATGCAATCACTCCATCTAGGTTGGCCTGGGGTCTTCAACAAAATTCGGTCTAATGCATGTGAAGGAAGAAGAGAAATAATGGGAAGCACAAATTCCAATGTAGCCTTGCATTAACTGCTTCCCCCTGTATCTTTATTTCGCTCCATCCTATCATGCACCATCAAAAGTACCCTATCCAAGTTGGCTATAGGTGGCAGAGGTAAAACATTAAGTCTCTTCTCAATAGATTTAATATTTTCCCTTAACTATTCCCCCGACTTATCCCACTCAACCTTGCTGGTTTGATATTTATCAATAACTGCAATATAGTTGGCCGCATCATCCAAATGATGTTCAGTAACTCGATCTTCACTGATTGGAGAATATAAATCTCACCACCATTTTCTCAACTATTCTAAGCTCAAATGCTTTGGTGCAAACTTATTTCTCCCTTTCATCACTTCAAAGAAGGAAATGCATCTATTATAGATATCTGTCAGGGTGTCTTCAAGTTTCCTCCTCTGCTTATGTACCTTCTTCAAAACCTTTTGCCTTATTTTCAAAGCTTCAAACCATTCCCAAGGTTCTACTGCTCTGGAGGAAGGGAGAATTCCATCACTCACCAACTTATCCTCAGTATACTTCATGATGGTCTTGGTCTTTTGCAACAGGAGATCTGTATCTTCCTTATCTTGAGCTAATACATCTTTCAACCAATTTATTGACCTCATTGCATCTCCTCCAGTTGAAAGAATGTCCTTGATAGCATTATCCCCCTTAATTTGCACCCCCTATAACCAATTCGCTATGGCAAGAGTAGTGGTCTTAAACTTCTCCAGCTCTGTTATGGTCTCTTGTGGTAGGAAACTCGTAGTAAGATGAGGAGCTAATAGATTGCAAGGGCTTCATCAAGTCTTGCAAGTATTTCTTTAATTTCTCATTCTCCTTCTTCAGTTCTTGCTTAGTCTGCACTTCCTTCCTCAACTTGCCTAGGATCACTGCACTAGAGCCTTCATAATCTTCAATATCCTACTCCATAGACGTAGGCCCAAGGTTGATGGTCTGTACATTGTAATCCTCTCCAGTTACATCACATTAGACAACAAATAATGCAAAAATTGCACAACAAATAATCCTCTCCAGTTACATCATCTTTGTTCTTATATGAAGTAGGAGTAACAATGTGAACTACCTTGTTGTTGGCCCCATCTCTTTCAATCCTGGAAATAACCTTGGCTTTCCTTTTTCCTTTTCCTTTTCCTATGTTTTCCAACAGCTCATCCCAATTGGGAGGGGTATCATCCACAAAAATATGTTTGCTCTTCAATTCCCTATCCAACCAACCTAGAACAATAGATTTTGACTGTGCTTTACTTTGTCCAACTTCATCTCGTTGGTCCTTAGGCATATCTTCAATCAAATCCTGCTTCTAAGGAATCTCCTCAGCCTTATCCTCCTTTTCTTTATCATTCTCTTCTTCTTCATGTATCGATGATGGAGTCTTAACTGGTACTTCCTCTCTTTGAGGAGGCCTAACTTCTTCAGTTCCAACAGGTGAATCCTCATATGTTACCAAGGGAGACTGCATTGCCCTCTCTATTTATGCCTCAGCATTGAAGAGCTCACCCTCTTGAAATTCTTCTCCTTTTGTATCTTGGTGACCTTCTTCTTCCTTGGATTCACCTGGATCATCGTGAACTTCATGAGAAGGAGGGATATCATCATGTTGCTCTGCATCAGGCGTGACTGGAGGGAGATCCTTGCTTGGAATATTGTCTTTGGGAGAAGGAGTTCTTGATTTCCTTGTGTTCTTTCTCCTGAGCTCTCCACATTTATCACAGGTGGGCCAACTTCCTCTCCTGCCTTGGAGCTTTCCTTTTCCTTCTATGATAATCTCACCACTCTCCTTCTCTTCGACATAGGGACACTAACCTCCTTGTCCTCTTTTTCAGTTTCATCTTTTGTTGACTTTCTTGTTCTTGAAGCATGTTTCCTCTTCTTTGCAATTGGCTTCCTTTGTTTTTTTGCTTCTTGTTCTTCCTCGGCCTGAGCATCTTTAATTTTGATCTTGAAAGGAGAACTCACCTTTCCCTTACCCTTAGGATCCTACTTAGCTAACTCCTCAGAAGTGGAATGAGACTCCAAGTCTCTCATTAAATCATAGGTGCATTGCACACCTTCACTTTCCAGCTCCCACATCTTATGCTTGAGCCACAACTTAGTATACTTAATGACTGGAGTCATAAGTTGTTCCAGTTTTGTTTTCTCCTCTTCTAACTAGTCTATTTCTCCAACGGGCTTGTCCTTCACTGCCTCATAAGCATGGCCCTAGATCAGATCTCCATCCTTTTCAACTTGATCTGGGATGGCCTTCACATTTTAAAGTCAAACCAAGTTAACAGGCAACCTGCAAAACTTCTTCTTTCTAATATCAAATTCATCATTGCAATTGGCCCAATAGTCTTCCATATCATCCTTATGGCTATATTCTCTGCTGGATTTCTTTTGTGCTTCGCCAGTTCTATCAAACCTGGACCTCTTGGAATGGAAGGATAACCCAAGAGTGCTCATTTCTTCCTTAGAAGCACTGGCCGAATTAATAGGACATGCCTCACTAGTTCAAATTCTCAAAGGGAAGTCACCACCAAATCCAGTCTTATGCTTATCCTTTTTCACAATGGCATCAAAGTCACAAATTTTCCTCGTGACTTCCAAGAGTATGATATGGTCTGTTGGGTACCTTGGAAGTCGATATGGAGCCCTCTTACAACCATCTATCCTTATGTATGAGAGGGTGGGAAAATGTATGAACCAAGCCCCATACCTTTTGATTAGTTCCTTGGCCTGGTCAGATATCCTCACATGCTCTGCCCCTTGCAATAATCTAGTTATGTACATGGTGAATGCATCATTCACCCTCCTGTAGCTCGAGTTTCCAAGATGCAGCTGTGGATAAACCTCATAGATCACATCCTACCCAAACACACCTCTTGTACTTAGCCCCTTGTATGGGTGGAATTTTGCAAGTGCATAGACTAAGTAGGAAGTCATTGTGAAGGTCTTTGTTTGCAATACATTGCACATTTGCTCATGAATCATAACACTTATAACACCTATCCAATGATAGTTAATATTCTGCTCCATCCTTACGATGACATGGAGCATCTAATTTTCAAACATTCCAACACTCTTTGAACCTACCAGCCTGCTAAGAAGTGTGATAGCATCATAGTACTCCTTGAATTTTTCTCTAAATAGTTGTTTGGACAGCTTGGAGTAGTGAGACTTAGGCCTCTCCAACCATGAGTTGATGACCTGTTGAGATTTGATAGTATCATCATCATAGAATTTTCTTTCCATATCCATATCAAAAGCCACCACATGAGATCTGTCTGGCATGTCAAAGTTCTGGGCTATGGACATAGGATTCAAATTTGCTATAATTCTCCCTTGAGGGCTAACTATCCTCTGTGTACCCTTATCATAGTTCCTGGCACACTCAAGAACCAATTCATAACATTGCACCGTGGGAGGGAATCCAGCCACATGCGCCAATCCTAATTCCAATGTTCTTCTAGCCAGCAAAGGAAGGTTCTGCTCTGCCATCCTGGTCTTGAACTCCTCATATTCCCATAGTCCAACATTTGTATCAGTTACCTCTGACCAGAAAAAGTAAGCTTTCTCTTTGGAATTCTACTCTTGAGTCCATTTTGATTCTTTCTGCTTCAGACACAGAAGACCCTTCTTCACTTGGATCCATCACTTTACTCCTAGCTCCACTTGTCACTGCCTTGCTTGACTCAGCCTGCACTTAACAAAGAAACCATAGTAAAGATCACATGAAAGCCAAGTTAAATCAATCATAAAAAACATTATCATCATCAAAATGAATCCCAAATAAGCAAGGTGTCATTAATTATCATAAAAGTTGATCATATCAAAGTTTGGGTTTCAAGTCATCCCGCAGAATCCAAGCCAGAGAGGAATTTTGGAAAATTCCTAGCTAAATGGATTCTGGCGAAGTAAACATGAAATCCCCCAAGATAACTATTTGATCCATTAGCATACCAAAGAAACAACATGAGGCATCTTCAAATAGCTCAAATTAATCATAAAATTTAGTTAATAAGTCATGCCATCTCATAATCCTTCATTTTCAACAATGTTTCAGAGAATTCTGCCCAAGATGGAATTTCGCGAAAATAGCAACAGTCTGCAAATTCTGGAAAAATGAAAGGAAAAAGGATTTTCGAAGAAATTTGGATAGAACAGAAATCCGCGGGGAAGATGAAACTCTGAAAAACTGCGAGTTTCGGGAAAACAAGGAGAAAATGAGATGTCGGGGAATTCTGACAGAAGAGGAATTCTGCGAAGATCTTGAAATGCCGAATACTATCATTTTCTCATAGCTTCACTCAAATTGATCGAATGATCACAAATTTGAGGACCTTGGGCCAACAATCGGTTTGATTTGAGCCCCCCACAGATCATCCTTGAATTCTAGGCTCACATGAAAGAAAAACACGAGGAAATGACGATGCCCTAGGCATAAAACCCTAAAAATCCGCCATTGAAAACACAGGGCAAGCTTGGGGTTCAGGTTAACTCAACTGCTAGGTTCTCACAAAAGATTATTTATGCCCCACCAGCAAGCTACCTTCTGATGTGAATGAAAGAATGAACTCAAAGCTAACTTGGGAAACCATAAATCAGACTATATCAAGCAACCCAAGCCACAAAATGCCCAAACATACAAGAATTCAGACTCCAAGAAAATTTAGAATGCTAGAGGACCACTCACATTCATCAATCAAAAGCAAGGCAACATGTACATACCATTTGATGAAGTGGAAATCAATTTCAGCAATAACAAATGACAGTTTATTGGCGCTCAACAAAGGACAACAACGATAATACCCAGGAAATCACCACCAAATTCAACAACTTGCAAACCCAACGCTCCAAATCGAGTCAAACACCTCAAGATTAAGCTCCTCAACTTAATTGAATGCAAATGATAAAGCATAATGGCAAGAAAATCCCCAAAGATCGACTAAATACATCCCTCACAAATCATACAAATGACATTAATGTAATTGACAAGACATCCAGACAAAACCCAAAAATCTGATAGGACGACGGATATTCGGAGAAATCCGACCAGCACAAAATTTTGTGAAGGTCAGGAATGTTCGAACCACGGTGCAAGCAAACAGAACCGGGTTTAGAGAATGTTCAGGGAATTTCGCCAAGAGTGGATTTTCCCAAAAATTGCCCAGAACATTAGATTTTCAAAGTGCTTCCTAGAAGGGGGGCATTTGCACGAATAAGATAAGCATTCAAGCACGTGAAAAGGTAACAAAACCTCAACATATCAAGGTCCAAAAAACCAAAAGCGAAAGCAAAAGAGGGTCCCTACTTTCAACGGGGCGTGTGTGCAAAAACTGCACAACAAATGGCGACTCTGCTAGGAAAATGCTCCAGAGCATTTCAGTGACAAACTGGAATCAAGAACCCATAATCTTTGGTTTCAGTCCTTGCATCAAGTCATCAATTCAACAGAATTTCAAAACTTAGAAATAAGCAAATCAGTCCTATACTAGGGTCAAAGTGTGTGCATATGTGTTCATTCCATTTTCCTTGGTTGCAACAAGGATCAAATGTGGGCTGACTAGGCTACATAAATATTCTAACTTCAAAAGCAACCTGGATAGGGCCTTGTTGCCAGTCAGGTATCTATAGCCCAAACGAGGTTATCATTGTGATTCCCCCCAAGGATAGCTCTACTGCCAGCCAAGCGTCCATAGCCCTGGTAGAGATACTTGGATACCCCTGATAAGTTGAATTCATTCTTTTGATTTTCAATATTTTTTCTTTGTCTTCTTTTTGATAGTTCTTTTCTTTTCACTTTTTTATTTCAACCTGTGAACAACAAAGTTCACACGCAGGGCTGAGAACCACAGTGGCACTGAAGTAGAATATAAGATTTTTCACCTAAACAGACTTTAGAGGAGCCCCTTGCAACCTTGGAATTTTAAAATATTTGTGTAAAATGTAAGACCCAAGTACATTCCAGATTTAACTCAATCCCTTGGCTTATCCACTCAAAACACTTAATACAGATGACACCAAATAGAGGACTTTCACCAACTGACTTTGGAAAAAAGATTGAAGTGTGTAAAAGAATTGTTCAGAACAGTTCAAGAAAATAATATGATTACCATGCAGGTGCAACACGTCCAGAAGAAAACAAGGAAACCTCCAAAGCAAGAGCAGAGAAAAAACAAACAAGGCCGAAAGAAAACCTACACTAACCAAAACAAACAAAAGAAAAGCAAAAAGGGAAACCTACTCTAACCAAAGAAAAACATAGAAAACAAAAACAAAAAGGAAACCCAATCTAACTATATACAAGGAAAGAGCTGCACACGGCTCAGGATTGGAAATAATGCTTCAAGTACTGCCCATTGACAGGCAATGGGATATCTTCCCTAGTGAGACTTTGCACGTGAAAAGCATTATCTCCTAGGATCTCTAAAATCTGATAAGGGCCAAGCCAAAGTTTGTCAAATTTACCATGCTCCCCCTTACGGTCATGGGCTTTATCCCAGTAGAGAACCAAGTCAGAGATTCGAAGGGCTTTTACCTTGCCTCTTCTATCAAACCATCTTTTGACTATCCCCTGATGTTTAGAAAATTATTCAAGGGCTTCATCTCTTTTCTCCTCAAGGTTTAACAACTCAGCAATTCTGGCCTCATGTTTATCCCCTTCATCATAATATTCATTAATGAATTGTAAGGTGGGGATTTTTAACTGAATAGGAAACATAGGTTCGAACCCATAAACTAGGTGGTAAGGGGATATTCCTATGGAAGTCTTGTGTCTTGTACAATCTACCCAGAGAGCAAATATGAGCTGGGTGTGCCAATCCTTAGGATTTCTTTCTAACATCTTGCGAATAACAGTCAGGAGATTTTTATTGGAAGACTCAACCAAACCATTACCTTGAGGGTAATAATTGGATGCAAACTTAATTATAATTCCATGATCAAAGGCCCAGTTAGAGAATTTCAATGATGCAAATGCAGGACCATTATCACAAACCAAAGACATAGGACATCCAAAACGATTAATAATACTTGATTTGATGAAATTGATTACCACCTTAGAAGTACATTGTTTGCAAGCAAGGGCCTCAATCCATCTCATGAAATAATCAGTAACAGTGAGAATATACTTGTGTCCTACAGAGGAAGGCGGATTGATTGGACCTATGAAGCCCATTCCCCATTGCGCGAAAGGTTTTACCTCAAAGATTGGTTGAAGTGGGAGTGTTTCATACTTCTCTCTAGTTGTTGCAGTTTGACACACATGACAAGTTCTAACATGGTTGTGTGTGTCCTTGAACAGTGTGGGCCAATAATAACCAGCTCTCAGAATCTGATTCACTGTAGAAGGTGCAGATCCATGGCCTATACCATATCTGTCGTGAAATTCCAACATTACTCTTTTAGATTTTGCTTTTCCTAGGCACCTTAAGTAAACACCATCATGATTTTTCTTATATAGAACAACTCCCTTCAACATGAAACTGTCATTCTTCAAAAGCAATGCCCTTCTCTATACTGCATTAAGATGGTCAGGACACCTTTGAGTCAAGAGATAGTGAACGATATCATCATACCATTCCCTAGGAGAAACATCTTCTAGATTGTAATGCTGGGCTGCAAGATCAGGGCCCATTTCTACCATTGTCCTTGTAAGTCCTTTCCCTCTTACCAGCTTCATGGGTTGAATCTCAATATCATATTCATGTAGCATAGTTACCCACTTAGCTCTACACTCTCCTAGCTCATTTTGCATCAACAACAGCTTGACTACAGGATCAAGAACTATTGCAAAGACCTTGTTTCTAAGGATATAGTGTCTAAATTTCTTCACAGCTCTGACTAAGGCATAAACCTGCTTCTCCACAATTGGGTACCTTATTTTTGCATCTTTCAATGGTGCACTCATAAATGCTATGGGAAGTTCATTTCGTTGATCAAATTTTTGGGTCAACATAGCAGCACAGGAGTGATCAGAAGCAAATGAATATATATAGAATGGCTTAGCATAATCTGGACTCACCAAAACTGGAGCTTCAATAATAGCCCTTTTAATCTCCGCAAATGCTTCCTTAGCTTCTGCACTCCATTCAACTTTGGCTTCCTGCTTCAACATTGCATTCAGTGGCTTGACTATTTCTGCAAATCCAGTGATGAACTTCCTTACAAAGTTGATTTTTCCAAAGAATGATTTCATTTCTTGCTTGCTAGCATGTGGTTGAATCTTGAGTATAGCTTCCACTCGTTCTGGATCAATGGAAATTCCTTTCTCAGAGATAACGTGCCCCAACAATTTTCCCTTAGTAACTCCAAAGATGCATTTCTTTGGGTTGAGAGATATGCCAAACTCTCTACACTTCTGAAACACCTTGCACAAATCCTGCCCTAGCTCCTTGCTTTGATTTGGATCCGTCAAATCTTAAAGTCCAACAGCCAGCAGCTACAGACTTGCTCGCTGTAACTCTTGCACTATTGCTGCTGGAGGGTTCTTCAGAAAGCATCACTTTCTTTCCTTTAGGATCCTCTTGGACATTCTGGATATTAATTTTGACTGCTGGAGTGGGTTTGATACACTTTTGTATTTGTTCTACTGCAGCCTGGCACAAGCAACAATCCAATTCTGAATGGGAGGCATTATGAACCCTACTCCAATTTGGAAAAAGTAATTCTCCAAAATTCATTCCTCTACCCAACTGAACCTGATCTTTAATACACTTTTGAATGAATTCCTGGAAACTGTCCAACAAGCCAAGTTGGTTATCTTGAGGGACATCATCACTTATTGGTTCCACCAAGGCTTCAGTACCACTGGATTTAGCTGTGAGATCAATAGGCACAACATGTAACATAAGGATTTCTTCTATCTCAGATTTCTCAAAAGGGGTTGCAAGCATGTAATTGCCCATGCTCACCTTAGATATCAGAATCTCATTCAAAGTGTTATGATATTTTGTAATCATGTATTTCATCCTGGGTTCCCTTTCAATCCTGATATGATTTGGCACTCCCTTCCAAGGAAGCCACATATGAGAGTGATCAGTTGATACATGTCCATTCAAGGCCCTGGTAAAGCCTCTTCCCAAGATTAGACCGTAAGCATCAGGTATATCAACCACCTGTATATTAATAACCTATTGAATTCTAGGGTCAGAGGCAACTTGCATATGAATCATGTTCAACTCCCCTACAACATTAACCTCAGTTCTATCCAGTTGCGTAACTTTCTTTTGGGAGTTAGCAAGAGTGATACCTAAGGCTCTACAAACACCAAAAGGCATTACATTGGTAGAAGCACTTGAATCCAACAAGCAATTGTGTAGATTTTTACCAAATATGCAAACAGAAATCAGAAATGGAGGAGTATCCATTTTCCCCTGGAACAGGGTCAAGGGAGTATCCACTTGAGCAACTTGAGTTTTGTCCTCTTTCCCTTTATCTTCAAGTTGTATATGAATCTTGTTATGAATCTAATTTTTCCCTTTTACTAGTTGGGAACTAAATGGTTTATTAACACTCTCACTGACTGAATTCTCTTGTGATACTGAGCTAGCATTGTAAGCTCCTAAAACTGCATTTCTAATAGTTGGAACTCTCAATAATTCATATGTAGAGAGGCTTACCTTTAGCTTCTTGAGTTCTTCTGCAACATATATGGCCAGTTGTTCCATACTTAGATGAGTTGGGGCCTCTTTGGGACATTCCACCACCCTGTCTTTGCTTGCTTCAACACTCTTTCCTTTTGATGGGTCAATTTGTGCATGTCCTTCCTTTGACAAGTATTGTTTAGGCACATGAGGATACAGTGGATTATTACTAGCGTTGGGATCTAGAGGTGTGGTGAAGTTGTTTGGTGGGATGGAAGTGGTGAAGGGGCCCCCCAGCCTATGGATGTCTATGTGGCAAGTCCCTCAGATCATATTTCTTAATAGGCCTCTAGAAGGTCTGTACCTCTTCAACATAAGCTTCTTCTTCATCCATGGGGCCATTGTCATTCACTGGATTTTCATCAAACAACTATGTAATCTCATCTCCATTACACACTTGGTCCGCCTCTTCCTTCAGCTGGTCTGATTCTTCTTTAGGCCCATTTTCCTTGCTCTGTGGAAAAGGAGCATGATTTAGTACCAACACTGATGAATCATAGGGAGTAGATGGCACCATTTTTTATTACTTGCATTACTCTCCACTTCATACTGAAAAATTGAAGTTGTTGTTTGGAACTCTTGACAATCTAACTCAGAATGTTGACTTGTTTTATGGAGCCTACACCACCCTGATAAAGTAGCCTCAGCTAAATATACGCCACTTGGAGGATTCTCTTGGTTGACTGGCTGATTGACTAGCTGATCCAATGGGGTGGGAATACCTCCATTATTAGGCCTTGTATTCCAAGTCATGTTCTGTCTAGGTGGTTGTCTCTTGTCGAACCCTTGTCCACCAACCTTCCCTCTATCAAATTTCTGGCCTGAAGATTGTCCTTTATCATAATTCTGCCCTCTGTCATTATTATATCCTTTGTCATTATTATATCCTCTTTTGTTGTTATATCCTCTTTCAGGATGTTGCCCCCTATCAAAATGTTGTCCTTGTTTATTTTCTCGACTTTCTCTGCTATGATTAGACTGCATACTTCTCTGAGTAGCTTGCAGCTGACTGTTCTGGTTCCTCAAATAAGTTACCTCCATATTCAACTTCTTCACTCATTCAATCAATTCATCCTGTCTCTCCTTGTCAGAATTTTTGTATGGAGGTTGGTTCGCATTATTTTGGGGATATCCTACTATGGTATTGGCATCTAGTGATTGGTTTAATACTTCATAATTCTATAGATACGTGGGAAAACTAGCCTGAGGCTGTGGATGAAGAGGCTGATTTACATTTTGTTGAGGGTAGCTGATTGTGGGTGGATCTTGACTCATATGAGGTCCTGGGTGAGGGACCAGAGGCAACTGAGGTATTGGATTCATGATAGGAGTGTGATTAGCGAGAGCCTGGTTGAGAGCTAGGACTTGTCCAGGGTGAGCAGTGGGTCCTAATGATGGTAAAGGCCTAGATAAGTGTTGCTTTAAAGTAGTGCTAACCTTCACAGCCTCCACATATGCATCAAGTAGGGTATTAGGAGGGTTGTTTCTCCATTTCATGAAGGTGGCTATCAGACTGTCGAGTCCCTTGTAATATAATTCTAAAGCAGTGGGCTCATCAACATCATAAGGAGTATGCAGTCGGGTATATGCACGATGAAACTTGTTGTTAAAGGACCCTATAGGCTCATGGAATTCTCTCTTAACATTAATGAACTAAAGATAGAGCTAATTGGGACTAATGGGAATCCTAAACTTCTGCAAGAATGCAGTCTCTAGTTCAGTGCAATTCTGAATAGACCCAGCAGGCAAATGATTATACTAGTAGAATGCATGTTTCCCCAAGGAATAAGGAAAGAGTCTACATGCTACATCCTCATGATTGATTCCTCTATCCTTAAGGCTAGTCTAAAAGATCCTGATGTGTTCCTCAATAGTTATATTGGGATCATTAACATGGAACTTTGAACAAAAGTGTTTAGGGTTCTTGGGCATGATATTGTAATTAGTGAAAGTCAATGGAGATGGGTTATTGGCTAGGAAAACCATTGGTGGAGGTGGGGGTGGTAATGGATGATTTATGTCTGGCTGAGGTTGTTGAATGGGAATGTCCTTAGACTCAGACTCATATGAACTTGATGAAGATGGGGATGATGGAGATGATGGAGGTGGCTAGGTGGATGATGATTCTCCCCTTCTGCTAGTCCTTCTTAACCTAGTAGGGACTAGTAATTCTTGAAATTCCTCCTCCCCTAGAGTAGATCTGGTTCTTCTTCTAAATCTTTCAGGAGAGATGACAGACAAAAAATGATCCATCTTGCTTATTCAGGCCCTCCTAGCGCCAATCTGTTGATGGTGTTTTCTGCACAGCAACAACTCAAATAGAATGTGATATTCTATCTCTCTTGAAAGGTAAATCTCTATCAACAAGCCTCAAGAGATAACCCCAAGGTCTCTAATGTCAGGTCTTGACAATGCATAAACAACTCAGTGATAAATGTGAAAATGTTGGTAATCACAAAGGGACCTTACTACAAGCAAGTACTGAATCCTTCAGTTTATCAAATCTAGCAATATGGTGATACTTCAATCCTAAAACTAACTCAAGTGATAAATGAAATAAAAAAAGATATAAGGTTTCAAAGAGATTCCTAATTTTAACACTAAACCTAAGATTAACAATGCAAATGACAAACACTTGAAATGGACCAATCCCTCAGAAACTGATTTCTATTTGACCCAGATGGATCTGCAATCTTATAGAAATAGTGCAATCTTCTAAGGCCTTAAAGATTTTCAGATCATGAACATTAATTCAAAACAATCCTATTGCAATCAAAATGAATAAACCTTCACAATTGAACTAAGCTTAATGAATATAAAAGTCCAAGCTAACTTTGCAAAGCAACTAACAATCAGTTGGTTGCAAAAAGTATGGACCAGAGATTGTTGCAACACTTCAAGTACCAAATCATAAACACTATCAATTTATCTAACATTAAACCTAACACATCTATCAAATAACTTAAGCAATTCCAAAGATAGAATCACAAGAACCATGCCAGATAAAATTCAACACAAGAAAGGCACCAAATCACAATGTCTTCACTTGCATTAAATTACCCAAAGTAGCAAAAATTCTAGTATTCTGTTACAACACTTGCTTGCTTGAAAACAAAACTAACTCCTAACTCTATCTCTTGCTATACTGCTTAATTCACTCTAAGAAGAACTATCTAGCCCCTACAAATGAGGTAGAATGCCATATTAATAGAAACCCCCAAGATATGTCAGCTTAGTTAGGGTTTACAATAATGATCGGCCATAAAACAAGTCGGCCCAAGGAGAATTCAAAATAAACAAAGTGGGCATTAAATGCAATCACTCCATCTAGGTCAGCCTGGGGTCTTCAACAAAATTTGGTCCAATGCATGTGAAGGAAGAAGAGAAATAATGGGAAGCACAAATTCCAAAGTAGCCTTGCATTAACTGCTTCCCCCTGTACAAAAACCATTCACTCCAGTTAACTTCCAAAAGAATTAGGTCATGAGTGTCTGATAAGGGTTTTGTACCAATGGCAACAAACAACTCAGAGCTATGAATAAAGGGTGGACAGATCAGTGAACAACCATAGGTTCTATCAAGACAGGAAATGCTACGGGATGTGGGAGTAAATCATTTGTCTTGTTCAAGACAACAAAAGGGTATTTCTATACTACCCTCTTAAAAACTCATGGGAAATACTGCCTCCGACTCCAATCGTGTCTAGATTTTGTGGGTGTTGTAGTAAGTGCATTTGTGTCAACCATAAGCTAATTATCATAGAGGATTTTGTAGCAAGAACAAAAACAAAAATTCACTTTGTTTTACTTTATAATTTTAGATCCTCTAAATGGTCCAGAGGCATTGATATTCCCACAGTGATAACTCACTTTTCTTGTTGTACTTCACATGGAGGACTGATTCACATTGCAGGAGGGAAGGATAATGATGAGAAATCCACTTAAAGTCACCGAGCTTCCTCTAGCCTTTACACTTGTGAAATATCCTAACTTTACTTTATCCTTTGGATGATTTATGCATTAATATTCTTGCACCTCAGACAGATGCAAGGACACTCACTATACACCTATCGAGCTCTTGGAGATTGTCAGACTTGGAGGGTAGCACATCTCTGACCTTCCACACTAATAAATAACTTGGGATGATAACATGGAATATCTTGAAACACCAATAGGAACCAAGGCATTGAGATGGTGGGATTGAGGAGTCAAGGGTGACAAGGAAGTCATGTCAGAGGGGATGTGAGATGGGAGAAGGTCGACAAGGGATCCTCGACAAAGTCAAAGCTTTTAGGATGTTAAGATAAAAAATTTGGGATGGGGCTTAACTTTGATATCGAGTTAAGGGATGGTGAAAAGTTTGATTTTGATGAGTTATGTAGAATAAATTGACAAAGTTTTAAACTTTTGGGTTGGGTGTAAATGGATATTTGATTAAGGCTATGTCAAAATTTTGACCCTGCAAGACAAAACTGTTTTGGAATGTAATGGATCGGAGTTTGAGGAGCAAAGATGAAGAGGAACAGTTACCAAGGGATGGATGGATGAGGAAGTTCAAAAGTCTAAAAATGGACAAATGAGCTAGATTTTTGAAGGGATTTTAGGCTTTGGGGCACAAGAATGCCAATGATATGGTATTGATGGATGGGAAACTTTGATAGTTTGACAAAATGACACTTAGAAATTTTTTTAGCAAGAACTTAAGTGGGTTGTTCAAATTTGTAAGGAAAGCATGCATGAATGGACAACCTCAAAAGTCCAAATGGCTAACAAACGTACAAAATACAAAGGAAGACCCCAGGAACAACCCAAACTTAAAATTTATATGGATTTTTAGATTTGTTGATTCTTAGGGGACCCACTTAGAATGTCAGATCGATTATAAACAATGGCTCAAATATGACTAAGACACACAAATGGAAGGGACTCAAGCAAAAATGATACTAAAAATTTGAGTCCCAATAATGGCTCGATTTGGGAATGTATGTCTCTTCCGAGCACAATGAGAATCTAGATCTCCAGGAGCATACCAAAAATGGGGAAAAAAAGGGATTGATATAAATACATCTCATCATAATCAACAAAGATCATGAAAAACAACACGACACAAACATGAAAACAACATATATAGGGAGACAATAACTTGCATCCAAAGACGTGGAGGTATGAACAAAATAAAGATATGACTGCAAGCACACTCATAACATCATTTACAAGTCAAACCTTGCATGAAAACCCATGGCACTTGGGCATGAACACTTGATGTTGAATCAACTTGCCTCTATCAAGTACAAGCTTGTTGAAGGAGTTGATCTCCTTCAACTCAAAACTATCTTCATCATCCAATTGCATCAAATGTGAGCTTGCACTCACATACATCAACCATACAATTACCTTCAAAACAGTGAAGGCTAGCTCTATAATTAATCTTTGCATTATAATGTAACAACCAAATATAGGCAACCAAACCATCATGTAATGCACCATTAATATCCTTGATAGATGGTGAAACAACTTGAAAAACTAGGTCAATGCCTTGAGGAATAGAAATGGAGTCATACCTAATCGTCCTCAGTTGAATTGAAGCAAAAATAAAATTTGATTTCATCACATTTCAATGAAACATATTCCACACTATGTTGTTGACTTGCACAAGGAAGATTTTCTCCTAACAATTCAAACTCAAAATCTTGAAGCTCTGACATATAAGAATTTTGAGCAACTAGGTGATCATCAAACTAGAAAATTTGTTGCTACTCAAAATCATTACAAATTGTATGTTGGGCCCAAGTGAAACACTCACACTCAAGTATGTCATCATCCACCACATCAAAAGTTGTATTTTCATCATGAAGGAAAACTTCATACCCAACTCTATTCATTGCAAGGACAACAGGAAAGCAACATACCTTATTTTCATATAATATATACTAATACACATTTCATAAGCACAAATATTAGAACCATGAGACACTTCAAATGAAGAACTAAATTCTTCAAATTATCTTGATGTTTAAATTTCTTTTTGGCGACTCGTGTTATTGGTGTCGCTCAAATCAAATTGGTGGCACCTTTCTCCTTCCATGTTCCCTGCTGCAACAACATCTTCATATGAACCTCTTGAAGTGCACTATGCATGATGAACACATGTCTTGCACCAAATAAAAAGGTTATCATATACATTCATATGACCACCCTCTTCACATTCTTCAAGGACAAGGTCCTCAAATTGAAAATCAATGACTACACTAATATTTACCTTAGCAAATTTGTCATCAAGTGCAACCACCTCTATGTTATCCTCATGCAAAGAAGCATCAATAACTTCAATCTCAAAATTAAGGACAAAGGAGGTAAAAATATCAAACAAGAAAATACTTTATTGTTCATTATTTTCATCACAAACTTGTGTATGATTTTCATAATGATATAATCAACCCAAAAGTTGATACATTTGATTATTCACTTGTACACACCTCTTCCTTTTCGTTCATACATTGCACTTTCAATGAAAATGGTTGAAGCAATTGTGTCTCATCATTCAATTTTTTTCCTTTTGTAACTTCATGTTCACAAGTTATTGGCACCTCTTTCTTCTTCACTACCCATTGTTGCATTGAAACATTCCTTTTCTTTGTCACCTTCTTAGTAATATTGTTGTTCTTTATCTTGTTCTCTTCCCATTATGGTTTCTTATTTTTCCCATGGAAACATTACTTGATATAGCAAAATCATTATTCAATACAGGTATATGTTCATCTTCTAACAAGTGTCTATTTCTTACCTGGACCACTACTACATCTTTATGGGCTATCATATCTTCACATGATGTCTTGGGATATAGGGGTAGTTGCATGAGTTCCTTGGGATGTTGCATGTTGTGAGAAAGTAACCCATATTTCTCTACATCAACACTATGCACATCTTTGAATTTTAGATCATCTACATCATAATCATTATACTCATCTTCTCCATCCATGGAGTCGTAGTCTTATGCAAAAGATTGATCATCTTCTTCACAAAACTCAAAAAATTCATCATCATGAAGATCTTCCTCTATACTTTCTGGGAGTGCATTTGGATTCATGGGAGTGGCAAATTGAACCTTCTGTAATTTGATCATTGGAAGAAGTAGTTGTTGTTTAAGGTGGTACAACACCTCATCTTCATATTCAACTTCTTGTTTGCATGACATCTTGGAAGGAATAAAATATTGGTTGGTATCATGTATTTATACCTCTGACATTTCATGCCAGCATTTGGTATATTATAAGATTTATCCCAATCTCTTCCATCAACAGTTATATCATCCATTTGTATTTGAGTACCCCTATCATTAGGATTATCCTTATAATCATCACACAAAGAGAGACAAGTGTAACAGATAAGTTTGAAAAATCTTGAAGGAACAATTAGAGTCACTTCTACAAAACTTCCAAATGTCTAATTTGCTTTGTTTAAAATTAACTGAAGACAAAAATTACTATTCATATAGAAAAAATATTGAAATTCAATTTATTTTATGTAATATTTTATTCTCGTTATATTTGTTTTTGAAACCATATTATTATATTCAATAGACATTGAATTTGTTCAATTATTATATGATTTACTATTGATTTATAATGAAGATGCCATTTTTAATTTATTATATTTAAAACTATTCTTAACTTGAAAAGAAAGCTCAAAATAGAATAAGAACTTTGATTATTGTGACTTTATTTATTAATATCTATATCTTCTTTCATATCATTTGAAATTTAAATGCAAATAAAATATCATGATCACAAAAACTATTGGTTGCCCATTAAACCTATGGTTCCAATTATAGGTCAGAGATTAACAACATAACTGGCATCCAATGAAATCACCACTGCAGTGTAAAAATTACACAAAACAAAAAAGTCTTATTCTTGCTCTTTATGAGAATTGACGAATCGAAAGCACCTAGATGACGTTTTCAAGTGGGATTGGACAGTTGAAATATCAGGTGAAGAGGTGGCAGCCGATAGACAAAACAGCAGATGAGACGCCCACACCGTCGGTCAAATCTCCGTTTGGAATTATTGACAGGGAAATTGAACAGGCAATGGCAGAGAATTCTAATATATATTTAATCTATATATAGATAATTATCACGGAAGGGTGAACCGTCAAATTTAGGCCTACCTGAGGTTCTAAAACCCTGCGCCATATCTGTGGCACAGGCTTGAACTAGATCAGCTTCTAATTGAGATTTTCATACCCTTTGTTGTTTCCTTTTGATAATGGAGGCTTTATTTCCAAACCTTCCAGAAGAATTAGGTCGTGAGTGTCTGATGAGGGTTTCATACCAATGGCACAACCATCTCAGAGCTGTGAATAAACGGTGGAGGGATGCAGTGAACAGCCATCAGTTCTATCAAGACAGAGAACGCTACGGCATGTGGGAAGAAATCATATGTCTGATTCAAGACAACAGAAGGGTATTTCTGTACTACCCTCTCAAAAACTCATGGGAAATACTGCCCCCGGTTCCAATTGTCGCTGGATTCTGTGGGTGCTGTAGTAAGTGTGTTTGTGTCAACCAGAAGCTAATCATCATAGATGGTTCTGTTGCAAGAACAAAAACGAAAATTCACTGTGTTTTTCTGTATGACTTTAGATCCTCCAAATGGTCCAGGGGCGCTGATATGCCCACAACAACAGCTCACTTTGCCTGCTGTGCATCACCTGAGGGACTGATTTACATTGCAGGGGGGAAGGCTAATGATGATAAATCTGAATTTGGGGCAGCGGTTTATGATGTTGAACAGAACATGTGGCAGTTGCTTCCTGATATGAATCAATCAGGAGGTTTTACTGGCGCGTTTCTTGCTAATAAATTTTGGGTTTTGAAGGCCAACTTGCAAGAGGTTTTTGATGTAAACACAAGAACATGGGCGTTACAGGAAAGTTCATCGCAACATATGAATAATGGAAAGTTTGTGGCTGCGTTTGGAAAGATATATTCCTTTATGGGAAGAGAAGTTTGGGAGTACGACATTAAACAAAATGCTGAAAAGACGGTAGATTTACTTCCTTCTGAAGTTGCCATTGTCTGGTGTGTTACTTTATGCAGAGACAAGATATTTGTGTGTGCTAGTGATGTAGGTGGAAGTGCTTCTTTATACTTTTATGGTCCTCCCATAGTAGAAGCCACAACAGTAAGGAAGGAGGAGCCGAGGTCAATTCGCATTCAAGGGCATCCAAGATTCAATGGCCGCTTTTTTAGAACAGGAACTGTGCAGATTTGAATGTTTTCCAAGGCCTTCTTAATGTCATTGTCACCGTAGAGGAATAGACATAAAGGTATGTCCTCGCTTTGTTCATTTTGTTTTTGTTTATTTTTATTTTTCTGTTTGTTTGTTAATAGTTAGGGATGGTTAGTTGGGTAGTTGGAAGGTGGTCTATTTATATATTGTATTTATGTATACTATTGTATATTAATTTCATATTTAAAAAAATAAAAAAATTATAATAGATTTTTTAGGCTTTTATTAATTTTTTTGTAGATTTTTATCATTAAATGATAGCTGATTTATCATTAAGCTGCAATTGAAACTTATTTTTCAATGATTCAAAAGTTGTTTCCAACGTGAGACTTGTTTCAGGGTCAAATCTCACACTATATGTAGTCTATAGGCTAAATATAGATATTTCAATCATTTAAGACAATGTATTGCACAAATTTAATCAATTGGTGCACTTCAACTTTGCTTTGTTTTTATGTTGACATGTGATTAGTTACACCCTATTAACAGTAAGCAAACATACAACATTCTTAATGGTTGAATTTATGTGTTTATTTAGTAAGATTTTAGTTTCCAAAAATTGGAGTTTATATGGAGATTTTTGTTATTTTAATTTACAAATTATGTATTTGAAAAAGGTGTGATAATTAATAGTAAATGGATTTTACAAGAGTTTTGATGGAAGACAAGGAAGGTCCAATGGTTGTTTATATTTTTAATTCATAGATGGATTTAGTTGGGTTGTGGGTACATATTTATTCAAAGTTTCTCTTAATTATGTTGTTACAAGCATGATGGTATTTTATATTATCTATCAAGTGTTAGTTTTTAACATTTTTTTTTTCCTTATGAATACAATTTTGAACAAGAGATTTGCATCTCTACCATTAGATAGTTGACTACAACATATTAAGTAACCATACACTTATAATAGAAGTCTCTTTCATCTAAAGTGTCATGACTCAAACTTGTTTTATCAAAATCACTAGGGACACAACCTAACCCTCATTGTTTGATAATATCCTATATCATATCTATTAAAGAAAGGTTGGATGACTAATTGAGAATAAATTAACTTTTAAAAAAACTTTTAATAAACTAAAATTATAGAAGAAATAAAATAACATAATAATATAAAAAGAATAATTTTAAATTAATTATAGAAAAATAAAATAGCCTTATATAAATACTTAATCTAAATTAATTAAATAATGCAGTAAATTTATCAATTAGAACTTGGAGGCCAATATTGGCATGGTATGGTGGTTTAAAGGTGGTGTTGTTGTTCTTGCCACCAAGGTTCAAACCCGTTGGAGTGGTATTGTTGAGTGGTTGTATTGGGGATAAGGTCCCCCATTTGTAACCTCATTGGTTCATAGCTCCGGGTCAAAAGCATTTACCCCTTGAACAAAAAGAATCAATTAGAACTGGGATAAAAATGCATACTTGGTGGGATTAAAAAATAAAATGAAATGAAAAAAATGAAAATGGTGTCTTTGTTTTAAAGAAGATGAGATGAATTTGATTATAACAAATGGCCATTTCCTAATTTCTAAATCTGAATCTTAGACCAACAAAACAAGAAAACCGTGACATGAATTTTTATCATATGTGTAAACCTAGGCATATCTTATACATGTGGCCTTGATCCCTATAACTATAGTTCTAGCCTAGGTATTATATATAGTATTATCCCTTTAGTGAGCCCCCAAACCTATGATTCTAAAAAAATAAATTGAACATGCAATAAAGACTGGCATGTACCTATACCTACATTTAGAAAACTTAGTGGCGTTGAGGAACACTATTTGGAACTTGGCATGCTCAAAGTTTTACCTTTATAATGTCTCGATGACTAGTTAAATGATTTTGATAAAATTTGAAAGATGATAAGTAGTAAATGTAAAAAGAAATGATGTTATGATGGCGATATCTTGGAACTTGGACAAAGTGCAAAAGTGATGGCATGACCTAGTGCAAGTACTAGTATTTTGGAACTTGTTGAAAATAAGGATACATATGCAACTGGAATAGCTAATGTAATTTAGTTCTCAAGAAGAGGGATGAATTATTTGAGAAGCATGGATTTTGTTTTGAGTGATTATGAATGATAAGGAGTGACCTTGGATGATAATTGAAGTTATCATAATTACCTAGGGATAATGTCCTTTAATAAGCACATAATTAAAAAAAAATTGAGTGAGAGTTGACACATAATGGCTAGTTGGAAGTAGTCAAGTTAGACTTAGGGTGAAAAATAGATTTTGTAATGACTTGAAATAAACAAAAATTCCTAAAAGATGTAGCAATAGTTGCATGAACACTAAAAATATGCTAGTGTTGGATCTAAATATATATTGAAATTTACTATGATATCATAAAAAAGACCATATATATTTAATCAAATTTTATTTATAATGTGTTCTTCCAAACACAAATACTTGCTGGAAAATAAAATAAAGCTTTCAACAAAAATACAACCTCTTGATGAGATTATTCTCAAGAAACCAAAGGGGTTTCGTCCTCTATACCTAAATGCATGGATTTTTATTCTTGAATTGATAGTTGAACACAAGGCTCAAGCTAAGATAGATATTATATGAAAAATGGAAGATCTTGCATAGTCTAATGTAAGCTTCTCAACATATAGCACTAATAGGACACAAATTTGAATGTCACATTTTTCCTCTCCAAAATAACAATTAATAAATTAAAAATATTCTCCTAAAAATAATCCCTGATTTGTCATGAAGGTCAACTTCTAACTTGTTGTGCATGTTTTGAACACACGCCCCGCCATAGGCAGGGACCCCCTTTTTTTGCTCTCGACAGGCTGCTTTGCTCCTGTCTTGTTTTGCGTGCCCCATTTTTCAAGCCCAAATTGGTCATGTGCCTTCAAACGATCAATTTTCCCTTACCAAATTCACCTACTTAGGGTATTCAAATCCGCGGAGAAATGAAGTCCTCCGTCCCTTTTCTGCCCATTGTCTTGTTTTTGCTGACTTGGTCCCTAATTGCTTGATTCGCTTTTTTCCACATTTTTTACTTTGGGGCCAACTTTTTGGTGGATTTGGGATGTGTTTGGGGTGCCTAAGTGAACTGCCAAATTTTCTTCAATGTTCTGTATCCGGAATTCCCTTCCTCTTTGGTTGTTTTGGAAACATCCGTGGACCCCTGTCGATCTAGTTTCCACATTTTTGACTTTGGGGCCAATTTTTTGGTGGATTCAGGATGTGTTTGGGGTGCCTAAGTGAACTGCCAAAGTTTTGTCAATGTTCCATAAAGTTTCGGTGGTTTCAGAATTTTCCCTCCGGAATTCCCTTCCTTTTTCGCTGTTTTGGAAACATCCGTGGACCCCTGTCGGTCCAGTTTCCACACTTTTTACTTTGGGGCCAAATTTTTGGTGGATTTAGGATGTGTTTGGGGTGCCTAAGTGAACTGCAAAATTTTCGTCAATGTTCCGTAAAGTTTTGGTGGTTTCAGAACTTTCCCTCCGGAATTCCATTCCTCTTTGGCTGTTTTGGAAACATCTGTGGACCCCTGCCAGTTCGGTTTCCACATTTTTGACTTTGGGGCCAACTTTTTGGTGGATTTGAGATGTGTTTGGGGTGCCTAAGTGAACTGTCAAAGTTTCATCAATGTTTCGTAAAGTTTCGGTGGTTTTAGAACTTTCCCTCTAGAATTCCCTTCCTCTTTGGCTATTTTGGAAACATCCGTGGACCTCTGTTGGTCCGGTTTCCACATGTTTGACTTTGGGGCCAACTTTTTGGTGGATTTGGGATGTGCTTGGGGTGCCTAAGTGAACTGCCAAGGTTTCATCAACGTTCCATTAAGTTTTGGTGGTTTCGGAGTTTCGTCCCCCTTTGGCTGTTTTAGAACATTTGTGGAGCCCTAGAGACCCAGCCTCCAGAGCCTGACCCCTCCATGGCTGTTTCTGGGACTCCGTCCCTCCGTGGTCGTTTTGAATATCTGTAGAGCCCGACGACCTGACCTCCGGAGTTCGACCCCTTTGAAGCCCGACCCCTCCATGGCCGTTTATGGGACTCCGTCCCTCTATGGCCGTTTTGAACATCCGTGGACCCCCGCCAGTTTGGTTTCCACATTTTTGACTTTGGGGATAACTTTTTGGTGGATTTGGGATGTGTTTGTGGTGCTTAAGTGAACTGCCAAGGTTTCGTCAATGTTTCGTTAAGTTTCTGTGGTTTCAGAGCTTCGTCCCCCTTTGGCTGTTTTAGAACATCCGTGGAGCCCCGGCGACCCAGCCCCTCTGTGGCCATTTCCAGGACTCCGTCTCTCCATGGTCGTTTTGAACATTTGTGAACCCCCACCAGTCCGGTTTCCACATTTTTGACTTTGGGGATAACTTTTTGATGGATTTGGGATGTGTTTGTGGTGCTTAAGTGAACTGCCAATGTTTCATCAATGTTTCGTTAAGTTTCGGTGGTTTCGGAGCTTCATCCCCCTTTGGTTGTTTTAGAACATCTGTTGAGCCTCGGTGACCCGACCTTTGGAACTCGGCCCCTCTGTGGCCGTTTTGAACATCCGTGGAGCCTTGGCGACCCGGCCTCCAGAGCCCGGCCCCTCCGTGGCTGTTTTGAACTTCCACTTTTTTTGAAATGAGTCCAATCTTGAGGAAGTTTTTCTAGGCACTCTTCCTTCCCCTTTCCCATGCGCTATAATTGAAAAATCTCGGTTTTGCTATGTTTTGTGGGGTCTGGGAACTTCCCTTCTAGTCTGCTGTCTCTCGTTCGTTGTCCGCCCCCTTGGGCCCGCATTCATGTTTATGATCTAAATCGGCTCCAAATATGAATATTATGATCTTTTGATGATGCGTGGATGGATCTAACAAGGATTTTGAAAGATTTGACTAGCGTTTTCCTTGATTTGTGTATGAAAGCACTTACAACACTTCATGTATGTAGGATTCAAGAAGCCTACTACAGGTCCGTCAAGAGACCCATCGAGAAAGCTGAACAAGGAATGTGCATAGCTCCTGTCACCATTCATTTCATGCCCACCTTTCCTCGTAGCACCCATTAACAGAGCTAGCATTAGAAGAAGGCTTGTGCCAAGGAGTCAAGGACAAAAATGCAAGGGGGTGGCCTTGAAGAGAGCATAAGGGAGTTGTCCGCCAGAATCAGGGGCAACCAATCCATTGATGCCAATCGTCAATGGGCTCGTTTGATCCAAGGAAGAACATTGCAAACACATCAAGTAAGAAGGCAGCTTTCCTGCAGTTTCAACTATAGTAAAAGAGAAATCAGCTAAATGAAAAAACTGCTACAACACCTGAGCACTAGATGACAAAACAAGGAAAAGACAATGATGTATTTTAAATTGCTGAATATTGTGGGGTAGGTGAAACCTTAATGTAATTGAATCTGAGCCACTCATTGTGAATTAATCCTAGCCATTCATTCGAGCCTTGGAAAACTATAAATAGGGGCTTGCCCCTCATTTGTAAGGGTTGGAGAGCTATTGTAAAAAGCATTTGCAGCAATAAAAAATAACATTGCATGATTTATGGATGTTCTCTTTGATTTTACTCATCTTGCATGCATGGTTCTACCTTCTATGTTAGTTTTAGTATTAGTTTTTTGAATGGTTGTCATGATGGTGTTGCTGTTATAGTATTTGATGAGCTTCTAGCCCATACTTTTAGCACTTGTTGATGACAAGCTGCTGTGAAAAGTTAGCCTAGGCTTTTTTATGTCATTGTTGCAACCTAGTTCAATTGCATGTTTATGATGTGTATGTGTAATTTGAAAATTAGCAAACCTTAAAAGATTGCACTGGTTTTGTGTAGCTGTAGGTTTCTCTTGGTCAAGCAAAACTTATTTTAGGAAGCCTGTCTACTGTAGCAACCACTATTGTTACTATTCATTCATAGCTTAGGATTAGAACAACTTTCTTAACCCTTCTCTTTTTGTTATTTCTTTTAATCCTTGGTTAGAGTAGGATCCAAAGCATCACCATGAAGCTAAATCAGATGAACTTGATGAGTTTTAACTTGCTGTTTTGAGTGGACAGCCACTCTTCATTCACTTCCAACACTTTGAAACTGCATTTGCAAACCCAACTTCCCATGCTTTGTAACTCATCTGTAAGACTGCCTTGTGATTCCGACAAATCACATCAAACAACTGAGATATTCCCAGCACTATCAAGACTTGACATTAGAGACCTTGGGATAGTGTTATGCAATCTGATTGTGGAAGATTATCTTTCAAGAGAGGTAGTGCACCTATGCACTGCCTATGTTGAGAAGTGCATAAAAAACACATCAACAGAACTGGCGCTAGAAGGAGGGCATGACATGTTGGGGCTACAAAGCTGAAAGTTGGCACTTCGAAAAGAGTACTTTCAAAGAAGAAATCTGAGATAGGGAGATCTCTTTTAATGCTTAAAATTAGAAAATTCTGAAGGCAAGTAGAAGCTGAGTCAAAATGGAGCAACATGCAAAAATCGACATCACTCAGCTGCGTGTAGATTTGAATAAGAGACTGAAGAAGCCATTGTAGCAATTCACGTTGCCAGATAGATGTCGGATCCATTACACTCGTAGGCACAACGAGTTGGGGTGTCTAACTTTTTTGAGCAGAATTGAAAAGGTCTTGCAAGAAGAAATCCCCTTCTGGGAAATCTATCTACCTTTAGCCCTTACAGACCCAGAGAAAGAATTGACAACCATGGCAGCCAAGGCATTCAAGGAGCTGATCCAGGAACATTTGAGCAACAAGGATGGACCAAGATTGGAGGAAGTACTAATGGCAAGTTGGTGCAGATTTCACAATGCACCCCACTCTGAATTCATTTGCTTGTCATGCAAAAACATCATCGTTCAAGCCAAGGGTTGTTCGGACAAGTTGAAGTAGCCAACTCCCAATGAAGAGAAGTTATCCAATGAGGCAGAAGAGCTGTCAACATCCGGAGGACAGCAAAGTAAGGATGAACCAAGAAATTTGATACAAGTTGATGTTGGAGCAATAGACATCGAAGTTGAAAACCAGGAGGAAGAAGCAGATTTTACTAGGACAACAAGGTGCCTTGATGAAAATCTAACTGAAACTAATTTAGAAGGCCTTCCCTCCACCAATTGAAGGTATCCCTCCACTCTAGAAGAAGAGCAATTGGTAGGTGACGATGAACCGATGAAGTCTGCAGCGACGGATGTTAGGACAACCAACTCAAATGTTGAAAATCAGAAAGAGGAAAGGGATGACAACCTTGTAAAAATAGAAAATGATGATGAAGACATAAGTGAAATCAGACTAGAAGACCTCTCCTTCATAAACGACAGCGATCGAGAATCTGAAAATGCAAGTTCGGAGGAGTGGGAACAACCACTCGCCATGGCTGTCTACCATCAAACTTCTTTTTCAAGTGATGATGAGGACCCAGTAGCAGAAATATATGGCCAACTCGTCTCTAGATTAGCAAAGGATTGGTCAGAGCTGAAATGCCAAGTGGATTTGGAGGTGCTACTACTGCCAAATTGGTGCAATCTTCATGAATCACACTCGGAGTTCACATGCGAACTGTGCCAAGAAGCCATCAAGCAAGTCAAAGAACAAGCAACGCAACCAAGTACCTGACCTCCTCTACTTGTTGCCCATATTGAAGAAGACCAAAAGCCTGAATCAAGTGATGGCTCAGCTAAAGGTGGACCTCAAAAGGATGTTGGGGCAGCAATAGAAGGACAATAATACAGTCTCGGACTTCTGAGCAATGAAGTAGATCAAACAGGAATGTTGTCCACCAGTCACCAAGAAATTCTTCCTCTTGAAGAGTAGTTGTGTACCATGGACGATGGGATTTTTGGCGAGTCTTTGGAGGGAAATTGTGTAATAGGCTTTGGTCCCCTTGATGAGGTGCCATCAATTGATGACTTCTTTCCATTGGGAGCTGCACTACAGAGGTATGCTCATGCCGAGGAAGAGCACATCCCAGAAGACGGTAGGGATGAATACATACTCCTTGAGCCCCCGAACAGTGATGAATTAGAGTTTCCAGATTGGGAGAGGAGCTCCTTCTCCATTTACAGCGATAGTGAGCAAGAGGAAATCAATGAACGTCATGATGGGATGCATGAACAACAAAGGGAAGAAGACAAAGGTGGGGGTGTTTTGATGGATGCCAACAAACATGACATGCTCAGTCAATTACATGATTTAACTGGTGGTTCTTCTGCCTTGATCGTTGCTGATCCTCCCTCATATTTAGATGGCTGCAATAGGATAGACTTGCATGTGTCATCATCACATGACACTGAACATCACGAAAATAAGGCTGGCACCTGGGAAAGGAGATGGGACAACATGCTGCCCCTTGAAGACAACCAAGAAGAGGTTTGGGCAATGGAAACCTAGGCAGATGAGGTGTACTTCCTCGAGGAACAACCAGTGGAGGTTGTGGATCCCACACGAAGATTAGAAGGGGTGTTTGCTTCCTCGTTCTCCCAGTCTTATGCAAGCTTAATGTCTGAAGTGTTGCACCCTCCACTGCGCCCGCTCGAGGCTACCGATGCAACGATCAAGGATGTTGTGCTTGCTCTCGACTATCCAATGTTGCCACCTCCATGTGACGACATCCAGGTTCTATCCTTCCTTGCCCCTATTATTTCTCATAACTGCACTTATTATTTTGATTATGGGAACGAAGGAAAAAAAACATGTTTATGGATTAACCATGGGTTCAACGAGCCTCCTCAATTGCTGATTTTTTATGATGACGTGATTGAACTTGAGTGCTGTAATGTTGAACTTCCTTTTTCTGAATATAAAGATAAGTTTGCATGGTTAAGAACGATAATGATCGCCTGCTTGCTTGTGCATGCATTACGAAATCCAATGAGTGTTAATGTCAACTCGCCTTGCCTCAACATAGTGCTTTATAAATATCTTTGTCATAGCCCGTTTTGAGTAGTATATGTTTCCTATAAATACTCCGCTTTCCTGCTTTCCTTAGGTTAGTTGGTGTAGGTTGTTTGCTTTTTGTTTTCTTTCGCTTTGCTGCTGTTTTGCTCGGGGTCCCTTTGTTTTTAGCTGGGCACATCTTTGTGCACAACAACCATACTTATCGCCTAGGGTTGTTCTATGTATTTCTTTGAGAAACTCTAATCAAGTCTTTAGAGTGGATGGTGAAGGTCTTCTGTTAGTGTCAAGTGATCTAGGTGTTTGATTCAAAGAGGATAAGTTGTTGGTTTAATCCAACTCTAACGTATTCTAAAATCTGATAGCTCTTACACATATTAAGAATCTGACAGTCACTGTAGGGCCTTTTGTGAAGTCTAGTTAAGTGAAAAATATAAAATTTTGCTCCAGCGCTACTGTGATTCTCATCCCTGAGTGTGAGCTTCAATGCTTGTGAGTTGAAATAAAAGAGTTGAAAAGAGAAAAGAAAGAAAGAAAGAAAACATTGAAAATTAAAAGAAAAGAGAAAATTCAACTTTTTAGGGGTATCCGGGCAACTCTACTGGGGCTATCGACGCCTGGCTGGCAGTAGAGCAATATTCAGGAGAATCATAGCGACAACCTCATCGGGGCTAGGGATGCCTGATTGGCAGCGAGGCAATGTCTTAGATGCTTTTGGAATTAGAATAAACTACGTAGCTTAACTTGACGGAGCTTGAGTTCCTGTAGCAACTGAAGGATGGGAATTAACGCAATTGCACACACTTGGATTTTCAGCATACTAAAGGTTGGGTTGGCTAGTGGTTTTGATTTTTTGGTTGGGCGTCTAGTTTGTTTGCCCTAGTGTGAAGGTCAGAACTAGAGATTTTGGGTTCGTGATTCTAGTTTGTCATCAAAATGCTCTCGAGCATTTCCCCAACGAGTTGCCATTTATTGTGCATGTTTTGCACACACACCCCGCCATAGGCAGGGACCCCCTTTTTTGGCTCCCGACAGACTGCTTTGCTCCTATCTTGTTTTGTGTACCCATTTTTCAAGCCCAAATTGGTCATGTGCCTTCAAACGATCAAATTCCCCTTACCAAATTCACCTACTTAGGGTATTCAAATCCGCGGAGAAATGAAGTCCCCCGTCCCTTTTCTGCCCATGTCTTGTTTCTGCTGACTTGGTCCCTGATCGCTCGATTCGCTTTTTTCCACATTTTTTACTTTGAGGCCAACTTTTTGGTGGATTTGGGATGTATTTGGGGTGCCTAAGTGAACTGCCAAATTTTTGTCAATGTTCCGTAAAGTTTCGGTGGTTTTAGAACTTTCCCTCTCGAATTCCCTTCCTCTTTGGCTATTTTGGAAACATCTGTGGACCCCTGTTGGTACGGTTTCCACATTTTTGACTTTGGGGCCAACTTTTTGGTGGATTCAGGATGTGTTTGGGGTGCCTAAGTGAACTGCCAAAGTTTTGTCAATGTTTCGTAAAGTTTCGGTGGTTTCAGAACTTTCCCTCCGGAATTCCCTTCCTCTTTGGCTATTTTGGAAACATTCGTGGACCCTACCGGTCCGGTTTCCACATTTTTGACTTTGCAGCAAACTTTTTGGTGGATTTGGGATGTGTTTGGGATGCCTAAGTGAATTGCCAAATTTTTGTCAATGTTTCGTAAAGTTTCGGTGGTTTTGGAACTTTCCCTCCGGAATTCCCTTTGTCTTTGGCTGTTTTGGAAACATCCGTGGACCCCTGCCGGTCTGATTTCCACATTTTTGACTTTGGGGCCAACTTTTTGGTGGATTTGGGATGTGTTTGGAGTGCCTAAGTGAATTGCCAAAGTTTCGTCAATGTTCCATAAAGTTTTGGTGGTTTCTGAACTTTTCCTCTAGAATTCCATTCTTTGGCTGTTTTGGAAACATCCGTGGACCCCTGTTGGTCTGGTTTCCACATTTTTTTACTTTGGGACCAACTTTTTGGTGGATTTGGGATGTGTTTGGGGTGCATAAGTGAATTGCCAAGGTTTCATCAACGTTCCGTTAAGTTTCGGTGGTTTCGGAGCTTCGTCCCCCTTTGGCTGTTTTAGAACATTCGTGGAGCCCCGGTGACCCGGCCTCCGGAGCCCGGCCCCTCCGTGGCCGTTTCCGGGGCTTCGTCCCTCCATGGCCGTTTTGAACATCCGTGGAGCCCCGACGACCCGACCTCTGGAGCCCGGCCCCTCCGTGGCCGTTTTTGGGACTCCGTCCCTCTGTGGCCATTTTGAACATCTGTGGACCCCCGTTGGTCCGGTTTCCACATTTTTGACTTTGGGGATAACTTTTTGGTGGATTTTGGATGTGTTTGTGGTGCTTAAGTGAACTGCCAAGGTTTTGTCAACGTTCCGTTAAGTTTCGGTGGTTTCGGAGCTTCGTCCCCCTTTGGTTGTTTTAGAACATCCGTGGAGCCCCGACGACCCAGCCTCCGGAGCGCGGCCCCTCTATGGCCCCTTTCGGGACTCTGTCCCTTCGTGGCCGTTTTGAACATCCTGGGACCCCCACCGATCAGTTTCCACATTTTTGACTTTTTGGATAATTTTTTGGTGGATTTGGGATGTGTTTGTGGTGCTGAAGTGAACTGCCAAGGTTCCGTCAACGTTTTGTTAAGTTTCGGTGGTTTCAAAGCTTCTACCCCATTTGGTTGTTTCAGAACATTTGTGGAGCCCCGACGATCCGGCCTCCGGAGCCCGGCCCCTCCGTGGCTATTTTGAACATTCGTGGAGCCTTGACGACCTGGCCTCCGGAGCTCGGCCCCTCTATGGCCGTTTCCGGGACTCCGTCCCTTTGTGGCCATTTTGAACATCTGTGGAGCCTCGACGACCCGGCCTCTAAAGCTTGGCCCCTCCATGGCCGTTTCCGGGACTCCGCCCCTCCGTGATCGTTTTGAACTTCCGCTTTTTTTGAAATGAGTCCAATCTTGAGGAAGTTTTTCTAGGCACTCTTCCTTCCCCTTTTCCCATGCGCTATAATTGAAAAATCTCGGTTTTGCTATGTTTTGTGGGGTCCAGGAACTTCCCTTTTGGTTTGCCATCCCTCATTCGCGGTCCGCCCCCTTGGGCCCGCATTAATGTTTATGATCTAAATGGGCTCTAAATATGAATATTATGATCTTTTGATGATGCGTGGATGGATCTAACAAGAATTTCGCAAGATTTGACTAACGTTTTCCTTGATTTGTGTATGAAAGCACTTACGACACTTCATGTATGCAGGATTCAAGAAGCCTACTACAGGTCCGTCAGGAGACCCATCGAGAAAGCTGAACAAGGAATGCGCATAGCTCCTGTCACCATTCGTTTCATGCCCACTTTTCTTCGTAGCACCCATCAATAGAGCTAGCATTAGAAGAAGGCTTGTGCCAAGGAGTCAAGGACAAAAATGCAAGGGGGTGGCCTTGAAGAGAGCATAAGGGAGCTGTCCGCCTGAATCAGGGGCAACCAATCCATTGATGCCAATCGTTAATGGGCTCGTTTGATCCAAGGAAGAACACTACAAACACATCAAGTAAGAAGGCAGCTTTCAGGCAGTTTCAACTATAATAAAAAAGGAATTGGCTAAATGACAAAACTGCTACAACACCTGAGCACTAGATGACAAAACAGGGAAAAGACAAGGATGTATTTTAAATTGTTGAATATTGTGGGGTAGGTGAAACCTTAATGTAATTGAATCTGAGCCACTCATTGTGAATTAATCCTAGCCATTCATTCGGGCCTTGGAAAACTATAAATAGGGGCTTGCCCCTCATTTGTAAGGGTTGGAGAGCTGTTGTAAAAAACATTTGCAACAATAAAAGACATCATTGCATGATTTATGGATGTTCTCTTTGATTTTGCTCATCTTGCATGCATTGTTCTACCTTCTATGTTAGTTTTAGTATTAGTTTTTTGAATGGTTGTCATGATGGTGTTGTTGTTATAGTATTTGATGAGCTTCCAGCCCATACTTTTAGCACTTGTTGATGACAAGCTACTGTGCAAAGTTAGCCTAGGCTTCTTTATGTCATTGTTGCAACCTAATTCAATTGCATGTTCATGATGTGTATGTGTAATTTGAAAATCAGCAAACCTTAGAAGATTGCACTGGTTTTGTGTAGCTGTAGGTTTCTCTTGGTCAAGCAAAACTTATTTTAGGAATCCTGTCTACTGTAGCAGCCACCATTGTTACTGTTCATTCGTAGCTTAGGATTAGAACAACTTTCTTAACCCTTCTCCTTTTGTTATTTCTTTTAATCCTTGGTTAGAGTAGGATCCAAAGCATCACCATGAAGCTAAATCAGATGAACTTGATGAGTTTTAACTTGCTGTTTTGAGTGGAAAACCACTGTTCATTCACTTCCAACACTTTGAAACTGCATTTGTGTTAATGGGATATAGCTTTAATCAGATATAAATGATGATTGCTAAATAGCATCATCATCATTTATATGTGATCGAATTTAATCCTTAAACATATTTCTGGAAAATAAGTTATACAGATTTTTGATGATGATCGAAATTTTGCAAATCGGAATTCATTTCATATGATTGCTATGGGTTAAATGATCTCATATTAGTTTAAGATTAACACTGAACTGTTTCGGTTGTTAAGGGAACCCGCACGCTCAAGGGGCGCGTCCCATGAGTGGATGTGTCTCCACTTTGTGGAGACACGTCCTGTCATGAGACGCGTCTCTCCTTGAGGCATGTCTCCCTCATATAAATGAGACCTATTTCCTTTATTTACAGACATCGAAATCAATTAATGTTTTGCAATCAACACATTCAACATTAGTGAAAATAAATCTGACTTAGAATATTGAGTAGAATTCTTACACTTAGAATTTCCTTATTGTTTAGGCTCCTAGTCTGATTGAGATTTGGTTACATTTACATGGTATCAGAGCCAAGTTGTGTGAATCCAAATCAAATCTAGATATTAGATTGCTCTAGAAAATTCGTATTTTTAAAAATCGAATTCACATCACACTCTTCATTATGTCAAGTGTGATTAGATTTGAAGATCGTCTTGCAGGAGCAGACAACTTCACATCATGGAAATTTAGAATCATGATGATCCTTAAAGAGAATAAATTAGACTCACTTATGAGAGAAAATAAAAGGGAACCAGAGGCTGATCTTGAGAAAACTCAATGGATTGAAAACAATGAAAAAGCCATGAAAATCTTAGTAGATGCAGTTAGGGATCATATAGTTCCCATCCTAGCAAAACATGAAACTGCATATCATATGTTCAAATCTCTTGAGAGTACCTATGAGATCAACAACACTAGTAGGAATCTTGCATTAAAGAGGCAAATCAACAATGCTCAAATAAAAAAAGGAGAGTCCATTAATGCATACTTCATGAGGATCATTGAACTAAGGGATCAGTTATCCACAATTGGATATCAGATTGATAGCAAAGAGTTAACTCTAATTGCACTAGGAGGCCTACCAAACTCATGGGAGTCATTTTTTCAAGGAATAAGTGCAAGATCTAAACTCCCTAAGTTTGACAGGCTAAGAAGTGACAGCCTTCAAGAAGAAACAAGACTCTCCACAAAAGAAAATAAACAAAAGAACATAGATGAAGACATTCATGTACTCAACACATCATCTAATAAAAGGAATAAGAAAAACTCCTACAAGAGAGGATCTTTTAAAAGAAAGAGAAATTCCAATGGAAAGGGATCTTCTAAGAAGAAAGACATCTCTCAAGTGCAATGCTTTAGATGTGATCAATATGGCCACTATGCAATGACGTGTCTTGATAGATCAAAGCAACAAGCATCTCTTGCCAAAGTAGGAAAGACAAATTCAGATCATGAATCTGAGAACTTTGTGTTCTATACAGCCTTATCTAGTCATGTATCTAACAATATCAACAACTGGGTGATTGATAGTGGTTCTTCGAGGCACATCACAGGGTTTAGAGAACACTTAGATACTATGACTGAAGAGTCTGATGAAGAAGTAACAATTGGGGATGATTCTATACATCAAGTAAAAGGGGTTGGAACTTGTTCCATCACATTGAAATCTGGTCTCTCCCTTCAACTCACTGGAGTCTTATTTGTACCTAGAATAAAAAGGAATCTAATATCCATCTCTGCCCTTGAAGACAATGGATATAGAGTTGCCTTTATGGATGGAAAAGTTCTAGCATGGCATAAAAACTCAACTATCAAGAAAGCCCTAACCATAGGTGTAAAACAAGGGTACCTTTACAAACTATGCATTGAAGTTAAACAAGCCCTTACCCTTGACACCCTTGAGTCAAATGAGATTTGGCATAGAAGATTAGGACTCCTTCATTTCTGTGCCCTACCTTTTGTGGAAAAACTTGTAACAGGCTTACCTAAGTTAAAATCATCTCATGAAGGAACTTGTAAAGGTTGTGCCTTAGGAAAGAATACAAAGGGATCCTTTCACAATAGTTTGAGCAAAACCCTAAATGTGTTAGAATTGGTTCACTCAGACCTATGTGGACCCATGTCTATACCTTCTAAAGCAGGATTTCTATACTATGTCATATTTATAGATGACTTCTCTAGGAAAACCTAGATCTATTTCCTTAAGTGTAAAGAGTCAATAGAAATCCTCAAAAGGTTCAAAGAGTTCAAAGCACTTACGAAAAACTTCTCCGAGAAGAAAATAAAAACCTTAAGGACAGACAATGGGAAAGAATACACCTCTAAAATTTTTAAGGAATTCTGCATGAGTGCTGGAATTAAGAGGGAGTTCATAGTTGCCTACAACCCTCAACAAAATGGGGTTGTTGAAAGGAAAAATAGAACCATTGTAGAAGCTGCTAAAGCAATGTTGCTTGACCAAAACATTGAAACCTCTTTCTGGGCAAAAGCCTCTAGGACTGCTGTCTACATCCAAAATAGATGTCCTCATTCTCATCTTGATAACAAAACTCCTAAAGAAGCCTTCACTGGCATAAAACCTGACATTAGTCACTTTAGGATTTTTGGTTGCCCCATCTATATTCATGTGCCCAAGGAGAAGAGATTCAAACTAGAACCTTTCGGAAAGAAAGGGATATTTATGGGATATAGTGAAACCTCCAAGGCCTACAAGATATTCATACCTGGGCATAATCAAATTGAATTGAGCAGAGATGTTATCTTTGTAGAAGACATTACATTCAAAAGGGCAAGAAGTTCTAGTGAGATAGAAAATTATTCCCCTAGGGTATTAGAAGTGGAACCTACTCCTGAGATTCAGAGGGAGTATCCTGAGGAAATGCCAAATGAACTTCAATCTACTTTAGAAGAGAATGCAAATGACACCAACAAGAAGAGGCCACTTTGGGCTAGAAAGATGATCAAAGAAGCTAAGAATCATGTAGCACCCAAAGGAACATTTAGGGAGAGTAAAAGACCCAAACGGTTCTCAAGCTATGTTGCTCTAATGAATGACATCATAAATTCAAAACCCACCAGTGTTTCAGAAGCCTTCTGACATCAAGCATGGAAGGATGCAATGCTGGAGGAATATCAGTCCATTCTAAAGAATGATGTATGGGATATAGTGCCTAGACCGAAAGAGAAATCTGTTGTCTCTTCCAAATGGCTCTTCAAAATCAAGCATGTCGCTGATGGCAGTATAGAAAAACATAAAGCACGTTTTGTGGCAAGAGGTTTTTCTCAAAAGGAAGGCATTGATTATGAAGAAACATTTGCACCTGTTGCCCGATACACATCTGTAAGAGTAGTGATAGCCATTGCAGCAGCTAAAGGCTGGAAGATCCACCAAATGGATGTAAAAACTGCCTTCCTAAATGGAACCATTGAAGAGTAAGTATATCTAGAACAACTCAAACAACTCGAAGGTTTTGTGATACATAAACCTGACTCACATGTATGCAAACTAAAGAAAGCACTATATGGACTTAAATAGGCTCCCAGGGCCTGGTATGAAAGAATTAACAGCTACCTCTTAGGACTAGGATTCTTCAAGAATGATGCAAACCCAAATCTTTACTTTAAGGTAATTAAAGGTGATATGTTAATAATTATTTTATATGTTGATGACCTACTGATAACAGGAGAAGATCACCTCATTGCTCAAGGAAAGAAGGATCTAACTTCAAAATTTGACATGAAAGACTTGGGCATTTTACACTACTTTCTAGGTTTGGAAGTCTGGCAGAAACCAAATGGCATCATACTAAACCAAGGAAAGTATACTATTGATATTCTAAAGAGATTTGGAATGTTGGATTGTGGACCCATGTCTACACCTATGGAAACCAACCTTCACAAACTGAAAGAAGCAGCTGTAGAATCCAAGTGTGCAGATTCAACCCTATATAGACAAATGATTGGATCTTTGATGTACCTGGTTAACACCATACCTGATATTTGCTATGCAGTGAATGCTCTAAGCCAGTTCATGTGTGAGCCAAAGGAAATTCACCTTATGGCTATGAAACATATATTGAGATATCTTCAAGGTACTATTGGATATGGTCTTCTTTACAAAAATGACCAACTAGATCTACATGGGTACTTTGATTCAGATTGGGCTGGAAGTGTAACCGATCGAAAAAGCACATCAAGGTTTTGCTTCAGTTTAAAATCAGCTATGATCTCTTGGATTTGCATAAAACAGTCTTTAGTTGCACAGAGCTCAATAGAAGCTGAATACGTTACAACCTCTATGGGAGCAAGAGAAGTAGTTTGGCTTTGTAAATTGCTTGTGGGACTCTTTGGTGAGCCCTTGAATCCTACAATTATTCATTGTGATAATTAGAGTTGCATCAAACTCTCTGTAAATCCTGTCTTCCATGATAGATCTAAGCACATTGAGGTCCCCTATCATTATGTAAGAGATATGGTAGAAAGGAAAGTGATCCAGTTGGAGTATGCTAGTACAAATGATCAAACTACAGACATTCTCACCAAGCCTCTCTCCCGAATCAAGGTAGAGCACTTCAGGAAGAAACTTGGTATGGTTGAAATGTAATTTGATATTTATGTCTGAAATTCAAATTGTTTATTGTACTAATATATAAAGATGTTTAATGTGTAAACTCTTTTGTCATGTGTGTGACTTCATGACCTTATGGGCCTACTCCCCCTGTGTACATTATTTAAAGGTGACGATCTTTCTAATAATGAACACTTGTATTTGACATTGTAAAGTGACGACTCTACAATGATGAGTTGAACTATCATGATATATATCATGTGTCTTGATATCTGTGGACATGTCATGATAGTATCTCTTGGACACTTTTGATGAATATCACGTGACTTGATATCATTTGAAGATCATTGTGATCCTTAAGAGATAATCATGGTGGATAATTATATATCCATGGATATGCCATGAATCATGGTAGACATCATGTGACTTGATGTCAGTGCACATACCATAATGAAGATGTGTTATGAAGAATGTCATGTGACTTGACAATATTGAGAAAACATATCATATCTTCAATATCACGTGTGAAGGTGATATCTCCACTTGTTTGATTTGAAATATCTTCCCTAGCTAAGAGGGAGTGTTAATGGGATATAGCTTCGGTAAGATATAAATGATGATTGCTAAATAGCATCATCATCATTTATATGTGATCGAATTTAATCCTTAAACATATTTCTGGAAAATAAGTTATACGAATTTCTGATGATGATCAAAATTTTGCAAATCGGAATTCATTTCATATGATTGTTGTGTGTTAAATGATCTCATATTAGTTTAATATTAACACCAATCTATTTCGGTTGTTAAGGGAGCCCGCGCGCTCAAGGGGCACGTCCCATGAGTGGATGTGTCTCTACTATGTGGAGACGTGTCTCTCCTTGAGGCGTGTCTCCCTCATATAAGTGAGACCTATTTCCTTTATTTGCAGACATCGAAATCAATTAATGTTCTGCAATCAACACATTCAACATTAGTGAAAATAAATCTGACTTAGAATATTGAGTAGAATTCTTACACTTAGAATTTCCTTAGTTTTTAGGCTACTAGTCTAATTGAGATTTGGTTACATTTACAATTTACAAACCCAACTTCCCATGCTTTGTAACTCATCCATAAGACCGCCTTGTGATTCTAACAAATCACATCAAACAACTGAGATATTCCAAGCACTGTCAAGACCTAACATTAGAGACCTTGGGATAGTGTTCTGCAATCTGATTGTGGAAGATTGTATTTCAAGAGAGGTAGTGCACCTACGCACTGCCTATGTTGAGAAGTGCATAAAAAACACATCAACATAACTCACCATTAATGAGTTATCATAAAATTTGTAATAAACCTATCAAGATTAAATGTCAACAGTCTCAAAGGTTACAACAACCTTTTATGTAAGCCACATTCCTATATGCACAAAATTATTTTATTTATTATTATTTAATTGGTTAATCTTATATTTCCCTAAACCATGACCCCTTTGTTAAAAATATTTTAAAATTATTATAAAAAAAGGATAGGAACCACATAGGATAATTAATTATAAAGGGACATTACAATTCTACCCTTCCCAAAATTGCTTACCCACAAGCAATGTAGAGTTGAGTTTTGAACAATCTCTTATCCCTCCCATGTAGCATCTTCTAAAGGTAGGCTTCTGTAATGAATCAAGTATTATGTGATTGTTATATTTCTCATCTTCTTTACTTGTGTATCAATGATAGCATTTGGAACTAATACAAGTTCCTCTCATCGTCTAGGGGTGGTAGATCAAGTGATGATGTAATATGTTGGGAAAGTGCCTTTTTAGGCAAGAAACATGAAAAAATATATGATTCTAGTTGCTTGATTACAACACTAGCTCATAGGCCACTTCACCAATCATCCTCAAAGCTCTGTATTATCATAGAAACAAAATTTTATTTTATCCCTACTTCATTTAATGGGGATATGTCTATAAGGTTGCAAGCATAGAAAAATGATATCTCCAACCTCAAGTGATATCTCAGTATGGTGTTGATCAATGTGGTTTCTCTCTCACTCAAACTATGGTTTCCCTCCTTCAACCCTTTAACTAAATCCATAAGTATTATACCTATTTGGGTTAGATTACCCAATCTTTAATTTTGGGAAGTTTTAGTTTTTTAATCTATTGGGAATGCACTTGGTTCTTTTTTATAGGAGGATGCTTCATCGTCAAACTTTGGCCATACCACTTTTTCTTGCATTCTTGTGGACATTGACACCTCCAAGGATTTTCCTAGGGATATTGTCTTGCTTGTTAGGGATAGGTCATGGACTCATACACTTGATTATGAAGGTTTTCGCTTTTGCTATAGGAGATTCTTTGCAATTGGAAATCTTGCTTTAGATTGATAATGCTCTCATCGCAAGAAGGGTGAGACGAATTGGTGGAGGAATACCCTCCATGAGCACTTGATTGTTAGTGATTTTGATTCTAAGGATGATGAGTTGGTAGTGGATCCTATCCTAGGGCTATCAAGACTTTAGAGATTTCTCCTAATGGGTCATCTTCTCACGGCCCAACTTTGGCTACTCCACCTTCAGACCTCTTAGTGTCAAGAGTTGAGGCTATAGATCATGCTTTGTTAGAAGCTTAAGTGTAGCTTTTAGTGCCCTCTTCTACGCTTGTGAGAGCTAAATTTGGGTCTTTACCAAAGGCTTTCCTTCCCCTCTCCCCTCATTCTAAGTCTTTGGAGGATGATGGTTCATGGAAGATTGTCCAAAAAAGAAGAGAGGTATTCTTAAACACACTTGTGTCTCCCACACCTTGGTCAAAGGTGCTCAAAGTGCTAGGAAGGGGCCTAGGGTTATGTAGGTGGCCTTCCAAGTTTGTTGTGTTGGCAACTTGGCTACAAAAGTGTAAAAGGTTTTAGGTCCTTTCAAAAGTTTCTTGTTTTTGGGTTTGTGTTCTCTTTTTTGGTGTGAGGAAGCTTAGCTACAATTTCATGTTTGTCTAGCTTTACGCTAAGTGGCATTTATTGTTTAGGGTATTGGGGCCCCTTCAAAACCCATATTACCCATTTAATAAAAAAAAATAACTTGTTACTAAAACTTGTTTTCACATAGCATCCTCTTTTCGCTTAATTGATTAAATTTGCCTAGCTATTTATTTAATTGCATCATTTTCATCTATTAACCTAATTGACCTAATTATGTAAATTCATCCCCTTTCGTGCTAACATTTCATCCTATTAAATTAAATAAATTAAAATATTTAATTTAAACCCCAAAGTCCTCTTATTTAATTAAATAACCCTAAGTTATTTAATTAAATATCTTACACTTTCCCCTTTTCATTAAATAAATAAATTATTTAATGAATATCCTAATTCCCCTAATTTGCATAATTGAAACTTTATTTAATTATCAAAATACTAATTAAATCTAATCCCCCCACTTGCAAGGGAATATTTCTCCTTCACATTCCTCCATAAAAGGAATATTCCCATGGAATATTCCTTCACACAATTAAATTTGGTTTTAATTAACTAAATATCTAATTTTCCTCACCCATGAGAATATTCTCTTTCTTCACTCTTTTGGCAAAAGAGAATATTCTTTTTTGAAACAAACTTTCAACAAGACTTCTTTTGCAAGTTTTGAAAGTGTGTTTGTTTAGATGAATGTGATCCCTTGATTAAATATCATCTTGCATCCTCAACCCTTGATAGGAATCCATGACCCATGCCTCCATCTTCCTTCCATTTTGACCATTGATTAACGTTTTCAATCTTAGCCCTTCATCTCTCATTTGTCCTCCTATAAATAGGTCACTATTTGGAGACAAATGGATCCATCTTTTAATAGTAAACTCATGCTGTTAAAAATCACTTTCATCTTGTACTCATATTTCATGTTTTAGAAAGCATTTTTAGGTTAATTTATTGCATCATATTAGCTTAGCTTCCATTAAAGGCTTCCATGGTAACATAGATGCATACATTTAGCATATTTTAATTAGGGTTAGAATTTTTTTAGCTTAAAATCCATTTAGATTAGCTTTGCATGTACCCATATCGATCATCTTAGCCTATGTCATATTAAAACTATTAAAATTGGTGATTGGTCATAACGTGGCCAATTATCATCTAATGTTCATCAAACTTGTAATTTTGGACACCCATTTTGGATAAGTTTTGGATAATATTTGTTGCACATTGCTTGTTGTCAGTCGATCTTCAAGTAATGTTATAGGGAAACCCACCTAGGTCTTGGAGAACCTAACTTGAGTAGAGAGTAATCATTTAGCAAAGGTGGTTCTTTGTCAGTTGGCCAATAGCTTGAAGTATTTGATCATAAGACTTGGAAAACCTTTAGAAGACTTCAGGCCTTCAATTGGAAACACCAACAAAACCAAAGTGTTTTCATCCTCTAATCTCTAAATCCATGGGTTTTTATCCGTGAATTGATAATTGAACACAAGGCTCAAACTAAGATATTATATGAAAAATGGAAGATCCATCATAGTCCAACAAGATCTTCAATATATAGCACCAACAAGACACAAATATTAGTGTTGCGTTTTCCTCTCCAAGATAACAATTAATAAATTAAAAATATTATCTCCTAAAAATAATCTCTAGTTTGTCATGAAGTTCAACTTGTAACACATCATTAATGAGCTATCATAGAATTTTTCATAAACCTATCAAGATTAATGCCAATTGTCTCGAAGGTTACAACAACCTTTTATGGAACCCACATCCCCATATATTCATGGAATTATTTTATTTATTATTATCTAATTGGTTTCTTCTATTTCCCTAAATCGTAACCCCTTTATTAAAACTAATTTTAAATTATTATTAAAAAATGATAGGAACCACATAGGCTAATTAATTAAAAAGAAACATTACAAGGCTGCCTTTGCCAAAATTGGTTGCAAATAAGCAATGTAGAGTTAGGTGTTGAAAAATATCTTATCCCTCCCATGTAGCATCTTCTAAAGGTAGGTTTCTCCAATGAATGAAACTTATTATGTGATTGTCCTATTTATCATCTTCTTTAGTTGTGTATCAATGATGGTATTTGGAACTAATATAAGTTCCCCTCATTGTCTAGGGGTGGTAGACCAACCAATGATGTAATATGCTGGGCAAGTGCCTTTTTTAGGCAAGACATGTGAAAAATTATGAATCTGGTTGTCTATTTGCAACTCCAACTCATAGCCCACTTCACCAATTATCCTCAAAACTATATTATTTGTAGGAGAAAATTTTGATCTTTTTATCCCTATTTGAACATTTAATGGAGATATATGTATAAGATTGCAATCATAGAAAAATGATATCTCCAACCTCAAATGATATCTCAATATGATGTCAATTAGTATAAAGCTTCTATTGAGTCTGGGCCTACTGTAAATGATCTTTAAGTGGTCTTAGAATGTCTTGAAACTATGCCCCACCAAGCCACCAGCTTCTAGTACACCCTACTATTGGTGAACACCAAATCAATGAAGATTAGTGTGCATTATATACATACAATGCCATAAACAAAGTCATGTTAATGGATATATGATGGCTAGTGTTTTAGAAATAATCCTAGATGTAACTACTTGAACCATGCTACATGTTGATTTGTTACATAATTTATCAAACATCCTTCATACCACTTATTCAATGTATTTGTCTATCCATCTATTTGTGGATGATAACTAGTACTGGGAGTTTGTTTAGTACAATAAAATGAACCAAATCCTACCAAAAATAATTGAGGAATCTAATTTCCCTATCACTACCAATGTTCTTAGGCAAACCATGAAATCTAAACACTTATGTAAAAAATAAATTAGCAAACAAATGTGCTTCAAATTATATAGGGATGGAAAAGAAGCATCCACACTTAGTTAGCCTATCCACTCAAGCACAAATGTATTTTTTGTCATTTACCTTAGGGAGGCTTGTGTTGAAATCAATTGACACTCTTTCCCACTTTTGACCTTGGAAATAGGAAATGGCTATAGCAACCATTAGGAAAAGCATGATTTGATTTATTGTATTGATAGGTTATACACTATTTGTTAATCTACAAATAAAAGAAAAAAATAAAGAATAAATATAAAATCTTGGCGTAGAAAGCTACTTATAATGGATCATTAATTAGAATTATGTAATATCAATTGAGTTATGTATAGACGAGAAAAATACTTATGACCAAGTATATATTTTATCTTTATATTCAATGAAAATATGATTAATTGGTAAAATGAGATTTGAATTTTCAACAAAAAACACATGTATCATAATAGATAAAAGTTATTTGTTGTTTTACATTTAAAAAAACACTTATGTCTAATCTGATATTGGTGTTTAAATAATTTATATCCAAAATAAATATCATGCATATAAAAAAAAAGAGCAAATAAAAACATCTAAAAAAATTCAACTAATTTCCTTATAATTGTTTTCTCATCATATTGTTACATTTTAAGAAAAAAAATAGCTTGAACTTTATAATAATGGAAGATTCAAAAAGAGAGTTGTTTGAAAAGATAGAGTAGGACCTTGAAAGAAAGGGAAGTGGATATATAGAGAAAAAAAAACAAGGGTTGATAGAACAAAGAATTGAGAAGCTATTTTAAATTCTATCATTAATGATAATATAAGTTGGAAAATGTTTAAATGGGGTTTGAGGCAAAGAACTAGATACATTATTGTAGATAGTCATACTATAAGATATGTTTTATATGATTATTGTTAATTGTCATTGACAATTGTGATCTTTCTACATTGCTTTGTTTTTTTTTTTTTTTGTGGTCATGGTTTCATTGTCAAAACTTTAACTAGAATGTTTCTATTTGCACAAGATATCATTAAGAAAATTAGAATTTTAGCTTTGTGTTATAATTTTTGAAAAAAAATAGCTTTTAATATGTGTTAATAAAAAATATTTATTTACATTTTGTATAATTCTTAATTGTTTTGTTGTGGGAGCTACACCTTAAGTCAAATTTAAGCTCAACTTACTAGATGTAGTGAACTGCACATTATTCCACAATTATATTATACTAACAATACTTTATTGCTAAAACTTTTTGTCACATACTGTCATCTATTCCCTCCAAGATGGTGACAATAAGAGCACTATTGTATTATCCTCAATTCATTTTTAGTTGTAGCAACCTATCAACATGCTTCAAATTGAAAAATAATTGATCTTTATTATCCCGAGTAATGAAAGCAATCATATAGAAAGAGACAGATGTAATATAAGTCTGAAAAAAATGTCTTTAAAGCCATATTATTATATTCAATAGAAATACAATATGATTATATTATTATTATATTCAATTATTATATGATTTACTATTGATTTAGAATAAAGATGCCATTTTTTAATTTATTATATTTAAAACTATTCTTAACGAAAGCTCAAGGTAGAATAAAAACTTTAATTATTAATATCTATATCATCTGTCATATCATTTAAAATTTAAATATAAATAAAATATCATGATCACAAAGCTATTGGCTGCCCATGAAATCTATGGTCCAATTGCAGGCCAGAGATTAACAGCATAGCTGGCATCCAATGAAATCACCACTGCAGTGTAAAAATTACACAAAACAAAAAAGTCTTATTCTTGCAGAGTTTTATATGAGAATTGACGAATCCAAAGTAGATGGCGTTTTCAAGTGGAATTTGATACAGTTGAAATATCAGGTGAAGAGGTAGAATTGACAGAGAAATTGAACAGGCGGTGGAATATAGAACGGGTAGCTTGTTTTAACAGGCGGTGTCAGAGAATTCTAATATATATTTAATCTATATATAGATAACCATCACGAAAAGTTTGCTTGACAGAAAGGGTGAATCGTCCAATTCAGGCCCTGCGTGAGATTCTAAAACCCTACACCATATCTGTGGCACAGGTTTCAACTATATCAGCTTGTAATTGAGATTTTCATACCCTTTGTTGTTTCCTTTTGATAATGGAGGGTTTATTTCCAAACCTTCCAGAAGAATTAGGTCGTGAGTGTCTGATGAGGGTTTCATACCAATGGCACAACCATCTCAGAGCTGTGAATAAACGGTGGAGAGATACAGTGAACAGCCATCGGTTCTATCAAGACAGGAAACGCCACGGCATGTGGGAGCAGATGATATGTCTGATTCAAGACAACAGAAGTGTATTTT